>CM069456.1:7255360-7473555 GCA_035610835.1 Ophiura sarsii | reverse complement strand
ATAGTATGATCGTACTATTTGGACAAAATGACATTGGATTTAGTCAATATGTATCAAAATTAAATAAGATATTGTTCAAAGCTTTCAGAGGTCGATTGCTAAATAGAATATATCTCTCCTATCGTTTCCAATTTAGACTTTTCATCTTGGGTCGAGACAATTGTTGGACGATTAATATTATAAGAGGGAGGGTTAAAGTTAAAAGATAGATTTGTTTGGCTTAATTTAATATCACTGATAGGGGTTAAGTCGGGACTAAATGGACTTAGGTCGCGTTAATAAGGTATCATTTAAATATTTCAGAGGAGGGTGTAAGTTGAAAGAGAGATATGTATAGCTGATTTAATAATACTGATTATAGGGGCATGGTTATGTCGGGACGAAATGGACGTGGGTCGAGTTCAGTAACTTATGATTTAAATGTTTCAGAGCGAGGGTGCTTTATTACTAGAATATCTTAAGCATAACATATTGACCATGTAAAGGTATTTGTACATTTGGACCAAAATACTTCTGATCGAATCAAGTAAGGTCGATTAAACTAATGTATATTTGAAGCTTTCAGAGGGAGAGTGATTGCCAAATAGAATATCTTCGCATTTAGAGTTCAATTATTTGTATTTGTATCTGGTTCATATTCTAAAGACTTTTATTTCCGTTTTGGTGTTCCTCAAGGCTTGGGTGACAGGGTCATTATGTTTTGTGTACTACACGTATGTTGTCGGCAAAATAGTACGCCATCAAACGTGGATTATCACATTTATGCAAAGGGATGATATGCAAGTTTATCTGATAGTTGATCCAAATATTCCTGGTGACGTTCAATGTGCGCTTTTTAGACTCGCAAGGTGTGTTGCTGACATTCAGCAATGGATGATTGAAAACAAACTCAAGTTGAATCAAGACAAGACGGAATTCTTTGTTGTGGCATCTCCTTATGATTGAAACGGTTAGGTAAGGTCAGTCTTTTCTTGACAATACTGAGGTTTACCGTCTAAGACTATTCGCAATCTTGGGGTTGTTTTCGATAATAAAACCATGTAACCAAGTTGTGTAGATCCATCAACTGGCTCCTACGAAACATTCGTAGAATCCGTCCATATATTAATGTTGATACCTGTCACAACATTGTTAGAGCTCTCATTCTTTCTCGTCTTGATTATTGTAATATTTTGCTAAATTGTATACCTAAGAAAGATCTGAAACGGTTGCAAATCTTGCAGAACAAGTGTGCAAGACTAGTGTGTCTCAAGCCCAGACGTGAGCATGTATCCCATTGTTGGCTAAATTACACTGGTTACCAGTAAATGAACGTATTATATGTATAAGACAATGCTGTATGTGTACAAATCCTTGGAAGGGCTCTGTCCCTAGTATATTCAAGACTGTCTTGTTAAGAAACAATCTCAAAGCACTATGAGAACACGCTCTGCTGACAGCATTCATTTGTCGTTCCTGTCACCAAGAAATCTGCTGGGGATAGAGCCTTCTCAGTAGTGGCTCCACGTATGTGGAATAAATTACCCTTAGCTGATAGAAATGCCACTAGTGTACAATGTTTAAGTCCAAACTCAAAAATCATCTGTTTCCTTAATTGGTTTCCTTTTTTTTATCTCCATGGTTTTTCTTTTGCTGTTGTATTTTTCATGCTTTTGCGCTTTGTATCCCTAGGCAAAGGCGCGGTATAAATGTTATTTTTTATTTATTATTATTTTTTTTTTAACACGTATTGGGCCAAAGGATTACATTTTTGGCCATTTTTTTTATTTGAGCCAATTACGTGCAAATGTTCACGTATTGGGCATTTGCCACGTATTGAGCCGTAACACACCTGAACATTATTACCTTTATTATGAGACATACCTTGCACATTTATCGTGTAACCTTCTGGGAATAACTCTTCAAACTAGGACATCTACACGTACCATGATAGATGCTTTAGGGTTATACTCCATAAATCATTCAGACTGCCTGTATTTGACTCCAAGTCAACATGAAAATATCGTAAGCTAGGATATACTCCGCGGACGCTAATTTGTCGCCACGACAATTTTTTGGGTTGAATTGTACGACCTTCGCAAAAGTAAATCGTACCACCGCGAAAAGAAAAACTTTCGCGCAACAATTTCGCTAGAGTTGAAATATTTCAACTCTAGCGACAATTCGCTAGCTACAAATGATTCCAAACCACGCTGTTAAAAATCCTCAATGTCAACATGGTTGCTTAAGTAATAAGTCATTATTATATAATTTACTGTGGTTATAATTATTCTGTTCAGCTTTCAAGCTTAGTGAAGTTAAGCCTTATATATTAGCGTTACATATTATACGTAGTTGTAAGTTATACGTAGTTATAATTTTGCAATTTATTTATGAAATACTAAGTTGAGGATCAATGCAGCTTGAAGCGGATGTCTTTTACATTCAGGTTACCAGAAAGAGTGCATAAGGTAAGAAAAACATACACAAAAATGCATTAAAAAACTCCGTGGTGGTGGTGTGTGTTGTTTGTGTGGTTTGTGGTTTGTGTTGTTTTCATTCCAGGGTACCAAGAAAGAGAGCATCAGGATATACAAACATATTAAAAATCCAATCGTTTTAACCCTCGTCCGCCTGAGACGTGTACCACCACCCCCCCCCCCCCCCCCCCCCCACCTAAAAAATCCAAACCGAGATGCAGAGTATGCTTATTTGGGTACCATGGTATAGCTAGAGGGAGTCTTTCCATACATACCAAAACAAGTACAACCATCCCACGCATGGCGTCACAATGACGTTACTAAACAAGCCGACCTCAAAATCCAGCCGTATTCGTCTGTAGGCCTATACAGTGAAATGTAGGCTAAAATTGATATTTTCGCCAAAAATGTTCTAAATATCGGAATTTCATCCGGTGTTTTATTATAAGCGAGGGAAATGATGTTTAGTTACATATACCGTTAGTCTGGGGCCTGATCAGAAACCCAAAAGTACCGTCCACTAAATGTTTCTGCTTCGCTTCTATATCTTTGAGCTGATGCAGAAACTGGATGATGCCACCTCTGAAACCTTGAGCATTTTGACATATCCAAGATGACCGCCGATTTTCAATGGCAATTTACATAAATATCAGACGTTTTTTGCATTTAAAGTAGCTAATGAAATGGTTTTGCTGGCATGGCAAGTTCACAAAAGTGTTGACAAGTAGGCCTATATGTTTATGTTTAATATTTAAAATAAATAGAATATGGCTGCTGAAATAAATTCAAAATAGATCTACAGGGATAAACAGACTACAATTATTCAGAAAATTTGGTGATGAAACACTTGAGCTCATTTCTTCGCTAATATCCCACATGAAGAAACATTTTAAGCGCTGTTTTGCAACAAACCTTTATGTATAGAGCTTGAACTATCTACGATATACCGTATGTCACTAAGCTTAGTTCAACACCAACCCCCTTTTTTACTTTGCGTATGATGCATTTAAAAAAATATGCTCTCAAAAAATATCAAAAATATGGGCTGACAGAGGCATACTATATCAACCAAGGTACGACTGGTCAAAGCACTCGTTTTCCCTATTTCAACCTACGGCTGTGAATCCTGGACACTAACAACTGCAATCTGTAACAAAATTAATGCATTTGATATGTGGTGTTGGCACCGATGTTAAGGATCACTTGGGTCATGAAAAGAGAACCAATGTGAGTGTGCTTCAGAAGATTGGTGTGAAGACAAGGCTACTTGGGCTGATCAATTCCCAAACTCTCTCTTATTTCGGTCATATTGCCAGACGCCAAGGAAACTGTCTAGAGAAGGTCATCATGCAGGGCAAGATTGAGGGTGCACGCGGACGAGGCCGGGCGCTTATTCCTTTCTGCAACCACAACGGGATGCATCCCATTGTGTTACTACACTGAAAATTAATTTGGTGTCATTTTGACACTAAACAAGCGTCAAAAATGGGTCCTCAGTTGGCCGCCTAAAGGTGTCAAATTGACACCATTATGGGTGTAAAATATGACACCTTTGGGTGTCATATTCATTTTGACACCTTTGGGTGGTTACCTGAGGACCCATTTTCGAAAATGCCATTACACCCCAAATGGGGTGTAATATTGACTCTCTTAAGTGTCATATGAGTTTGACACCCTAAGGTGTCAAATTGGACACTATTATGGGTGTCAAATTGACACCATTATGGGTGTCAAATATGAAACCCTTGGGTGTCATATTCATTTGACACCTTTGGGTGGTTACCTGAGGACCCATTTTCGAAAAATGTCATTACACCCCAAATGGGGTGTAATATTGACTCTCTTAAGAGTCATATTGAGATAGCACATGTGTAGGAGCCGTTTTCTCGTCGCCATTTTGTTTGCATGTAACGAGCCGGTAAGACTGGTAAGTACCGATCTGCTCATTTCCAGACATTTTTGATAATAATTATGATACAATTAGCGTAATGTAAGACGTCCGTATGAAAAAAGATGACCACTGAGCCAGATAAATCGGGCTACATGTATGTAAAATGTTGCACATATCATCGTATGCATGCATGACGAACACACACATAGTACTAGTAGGTCATGCATTGATACACAGTCCAACAAAATGCTAGTCTCTGACTATGAAATTGTAATTCATTTCATCAGTTAGTTGGCGCAATATTAAACAACATGAACAAGGCTTACCGGCTCGTAACATGCAAACAAAATGGCGACGAGAAAACGCATGCGTTGATATGTTGATAGACGCCCAATTTGGTGTCAGAATTACACCAGTTTGTGTCAGATTACACCAACTGGTGTCAGAATTACACCAATTGGTGTCATGCTGCTTCGACGCCTCTAAAAACCGTGAGCTTTCCCGCCAACTATTGACGCCCTTGGAGTTATTTCAATTAATCTGACACCAGTTTTGGTGTAAATCACTAAATGATCACTGAAAGGTGTCCGTCGGACACTTAACGGTGTCACCGTAATTATGTGCAAACCCATATCATTGACGATTACACCAATTTTGGAGTCAAAATAACGCCTTTGTAAGTGTCATTTACAGTTGACTCCAAGAAGGCGTCGCTGTGACACCAATTTATTTTTCAGTGTACGCTTTATTCCGCGTAGCAATCTGTCGTCTATGCATCCCATAATAGTTGCATAAAGAAAATACGCAGGCCGGCCAAGGTCAAGATGGTTCGACAGAAACTCTGGTTGGGCATCCTACTTCAATCATTTATCGACTGGCTGACCGACGGAAGTGGCGTGTTATCACCAAAGTCACGAGCTGTCAGTCATGACAGAAAAACGTACCAACCAACCATGATGCACTTAGTATACGTCAATGTTAACATGCTGCAATATACAACGTACAAAGCCACAGCATTGCTAAACCAATACCTATAAGCCACCGTATACAATACATATCGAGGGTTGGGGCGCCAGAAGGCCGTAACTCAACTTTTGGGCAAAATGAGATTTGAACACTCTTAATTTGACTAAAACTAGAGTTATAAGTTGGGTGATAGTAATGAGTCCCAAATATCTTAAAGTTGATTATCTCAGAATAGCTTTTTATTAGTTACGGCCTTCTGGCGCTCAACCCTCGAAATAGACACTTTATTCGACACCGTAAACATATTTTTAAGCCTTGTTAATAGAAAGATATGGGAGGGGTCTTCATACTATATCGTATAGAATATGTCCATACATTAATCACATGCTCCCTCCTAATCTGCCGATCAGTTATTCATGAAATAAAAGCCTGCAAATAAGTGAATACTACATGTATGGGAACATTGATATCACAAAGATATATAGGCCTATACGATAATGAATGGTACATCGACAGCATAAGCTTAACGTGAATTCCTTGGAAGACACGTCGCAGACCGTCTTCTGGGTGCTGATTAGCTCTACTATAGAGCCCAGATTTTCCCACTTGCCCATTTGTACCCACCTATAGTGTTCACAGTGCTTATCCAAGTTCTAGAAACTCCTATGTAGATCACATAACTATCTACTAACTCTTTACTCCATACCGGTGTGTGCTGGTCAGCTGGTGTGTCCCCTATTGTTCAATTCTCCATGGTCACCGTCACAAACTGTATATATTAGTAGGTTGGTAGACAGTTGATATACAGTGTTTCTTGAATAGATTCATCAAAATTGGGAGAAACTAAGCGGGGGAAAGGGGAAATACGAAGTTAAACAAGTTTTAAGTTTTAATAGAATTGTTTTCTGTCCATTTGGGAGCTTTCGTTATCAAATCACGGCAAATCTACTCAGGCATGTCTAATTCAGATTTGTGGCCACTTTTCATGTGCAGAGAACTATTTTATTGGAATCGTCATTCAGTGTGTATTTGAATCAGGCCCGTTACCAGGATTTTTTATTTTATTTGGGGGGGGGGGGGGGGCGTTTTTTTCTGGAAAAGGTACGTACACAAAAAAGGACTTTTCAGATTGGGGGAGGGTTGGAGTGCCCCCCCCCCCCCCCCCCCCCCCCCCCCCCCCCTTGTTACGGGCCTTTTTCAACTTGAACTTAATCAATAAAATCAATAATAGTCTGCCTACTTCATGTTGATAGGAACCGTAGTTCAATTTGATTAGAAAAACATATTTCCATCCATATTAACCATTAAAAAACCACAGAATAGGCCTATTAGATGTATTTTGCACACTCCATTGATGTATTCTATCAATCATCATTTGAATCTCAAAGGTAATTTTTCAGTTAAAAATCCAATTTCTGTCCAAAAGTGGACTTCGTACTGTTACTGAATCGATCATATCTCGGGAGTTAAGGGGTCACATTTAACGGAATAAAGACTATATGAGAGAGGACTAATATGTCTTCTTTTTTGTTTAAACAAAACACCTGGGGATGTATTGTAATTATTGTTCTCCCTCGTGGACACTTTTGTTGACACACCCTGTAATTTTATAATTGGTATCCATACTCTAGGACACACTGTATATCGGTTATTCACGTGTTCTTGTAAATATGTAGGAAATCCAAATATACTCTACACAATGAAGTATCTGTAAGACGGCATTACGACCAGTGAACGTTATCAATTACTGACTGGATATTGTTGTCATGTTCTTAATGCTCAGCGCGTACTGCATATTGCCTCTTGCAATACAAATTTGTTTTAAACGATTTGCGTTGTACTTGCTCGGGATATTTCCTGGCACGAACTTCGTAAAAACGTGTCATTTACTCTAAACAACATTTATTTCATTTAATTGTTTAACTAATAACTGCAAATAGAGTTCAATTTCACTCTTTAGAATGGTGGGTGAACAGAGAACTGCATGTGTTGTTTGCTGATGCATTAAAAACACAGCACGGTTTTTACTTCGCATTGATTTGAAGTAAAACACCCACAGCGTGAAATGTCGCCCTCTGGTATTAGATATAATCAAATTAAAATAAAATGTTATGTGCCCTCTAGCGCTGTGTTTTACCTTTTTTCTTAAAGAACGTTTCTAAATTTTACTGGACACGTGACTCTTGTTGATCTTGTTTGGTGAACAAATTAGAGTAAAATTCAATGGCAATGGTCATGACGTCATATTTTGGTCGATTTTCTAAACTTTCGTATTGGATTTACGTGCAAAATATATGCCCTTGGCATCATACTTTCCCAGTGTATGGGTCCACTTTAAATTTCAGATGTTCTAAAATGGATGGATTTCTAACCAATTTGATAAAGAAACACGATCGATCCACACACCTCAGAATTGAAAAAAATGCTCAACACAAGTCCACTTTTTGTGCCTATGAACAGAGTGTTTCCGGGAACGTAGAATTACACAGCGCATTATTAACCCATGACCCCGGTGCATGTTTGCTGAATATTAATGAGGCAAATGTCAATTATTAAAAATTAGATATTAGTCAATTATTCGCCAATTTTTTGTTAAATTAGCACGGTTGGTGTAGTGGATGGAACGTTGACATGGGGAGCGAAAGGTTGTGAGTTCGAGCCCCGTTATGATCACTTTTGTTTTATATGCGGGGTCTTGCCGCTATGGATTTGTTTGGCCTGCCGGCATCATCTGTATGCGTGCCCACACGGACAGCGCTGCTGATGTTGACCATATAAATGACGCCATTTTTTGTGTTCGAAAATGTCAAAGTTTTTTACCGTTCTTTCAAAAATAAGGAGTATAATCACATAACAAACACATTTTGTGCGAGAGAAACACACACATTTGGCAAAAATGGCACAATACAAATCCGTTCGTTATAAATAAATGGATATGGTTAAATAATAAAACTATCACAATTATACTCGTCGTTCTCTGTGGCGTACATACGTTGGCCATATCGTTGGCAATCGGCCATCACGGGTTCGATTCCCATATATTCCTTGTTATCCTTTTATTTTTAACTTGATGGTTGAATTAATGTAACATCATCAACGGCGACAAAAGTAGACTCCTCAACAAAAGATCTGACTCTGAGCTTGTTTCCAAGTGCCGCCATGAAAACAAGTTCTACCTCACGAATTGTCCCAGAGGCATAACCTAATTACAATCACGTTCGCAATAAATGGCATCTACAACCACGTCCGCAATAACTAACGACTTTCCGGTATACACAGAATAGCAACCAGTTGTCTGATGATCGCACAAGCGTGAAACTCTGAGTAGCAACTACCATTCCAAATAGTTTAACTTATAACATCATTGTTATGTCAATTTTTATAAATTATAAAGGCCGCCCATGCGTTTATAGTTTAGGGGTTTTTTTATCTATCATTTATCTCTTGATTTATTTAACTTTGTATCTAAACAATTAAAATGCGTATAAACAATTATATTATTACTCGATAAATAAGTGATTAAATTTAAGTTCAGTTTGATAATGATAGCAAAACTTGTTGTAAAACCATTTTACCAGTGTGCCCAACAATTTCTCCTTTGCACACTTTGTGTATACATTCAGAGATGTCACTTTTAGCTTATTATAGCCACGATCGTTTTCGCAAAATATCGCAAAATGGCGCGGTACCCCCACCTCCCCCCCCCCCCCCCTATTTAGCGATGTTAAAGGGGCATTAAGAGATACGTATAAGAGTGCGCCCTAAATTTTCCTGGAAATTGAGTTTTTTGCACCAAAGTAATACTTAGGCATATACTAACTACCATCTGAAACCGTTAACCTTAATTCGTACCATATCATGTAATATTTCGCAATCTGGTAATTCCAATGTAGATTACATCGAAATTATCAGCAGAATTGCAGAATTCGGCACATATGATTCACCAGAATGTCTAGCGCTATCACTTCAACCCTTTTCCCATGAAATATTACGTTTCAGGGTTCTATTATACACCTTATCTATTGAAACTTTTTATTTTTTCAAATTTTCATTTTTATCGCCAATCTCTACGTGCCCCTTTAAGCATGTTAAGTGGAAGGTTGGGTGATTGTGATCATAGGCCTACATCCAAAGTCCATCAATAGCATGAATAGAATACTGCTAGAAGTCCGATCGACAACACTCTTCGATGACTGACAGCATGTATAAATGCATTCAGCGTTCGACATGGTCGCCCCACTTAGTCACGTGTCCAGCAAATTAACTCGATTACATTGTCTCCATATAGACCATGTCACCTCTTGTTGACAGTGGCTTAGCCAGAGGGAAAGGGGGGCGATCGCCCCACCATTATATTTTGAGTCTGTCCGCTGAGATTGGCACCGTGTTGGTTTATTTTACTTGAGAAAAGAATAGTCTTGATACGATCTCATTTGCCTCAAAGCGCAAATATTTGCACATTACGCGTGCATTTGTTTATTCGATCGAATCTTGTCGGTTCACTTTTATTTCCCGCCTCTCCAATACGAAAAACCTTTACAGCTACGCCACTGCTACATTAGTTTATCAACAATGTTAAGTGCCTTGTTCCATTCCATGCATGGGGAAACATGCATTGACTGTAATTGTATTGACTGCTATTGGATACATGGCTGGTTTGGTTTAGTGTATGATATAAAATTGGATGGATTGAGCGTGATACACAAAAATATTTTTTAAACTCATAGCGAGACCAATATATTTGTGTATCATGCGAAAAAATCCTTCAGATTTTATCATTATTATGCAGTGAGAATCTGACTCGATACGCGAGAAATGACTTGAGCCTATCAAATAAATAAATTATAACACTGTACTAAAAAGGGTAAAAGTCTTTAGACCTACCTTCCAAACTGCTCAACATTTCTGGTACACAGAATGACAGAACAAAAGCTCCAAAACAAATTCCAAACACGTAACAAGTTCAAGTTTTACAGTTAGCAATAAATTAAAAAGACATATTTCGGCGATCGTCTGTTTTCAACATTAAAATAACACACGATTGCTTAATGTAATAAGCTTACATTAACTTACAAGTTACAGTACAACACTTTGACGATCGCCATTTTTTAGGCCAGGAACGTCCCCATTCTCACAGATACAGATACATTGATACAGATAGACACACTTGTATCGGTGCTTCTTCGCGTTGCAGAACTGTTGGCCTAATTCCTGGAAATTCTTTTTCATTTAGCGTAAAAAAACGCGTGCTCCCGGAACCAGTCGCCATTATTAACACAAATGACCTGATGACCTATTTCCTATCGTAAAACCAAAGATTAGTCTCTTCTACATTTTCTGCACGCTACACATGCGGTCGCTACAATCGGCGTATTAACACACGCATTTAGTGGATTCGTGCGTAGGCTTTAAATGTGTTAAAGAGGCAGTAACTAAACTGACCAAGTTCGAAGGATATTGGTATGGCCAAGTTCGCTCCAGTGACGTAATGTGCAAAATAATAGGTCTTTACTAATACATTGCAAGTATAGGACGGAAGATTCGAACTGCATAATAATGATTTATAATGGACACCTTCTTCGCATGCGCCACCCATGCGCGCGCACACCGGCAGGTAAGCTTTTGTTTGGCAGGCAATTCGCGCGCACATCGACAAGCAACCAAAGCTGATGTGACGTTACCATGGTTACAGGTGACATCGTCTATACCTGACTGAGATCATAAAACAAATCTGTTTCCTATGTTGGGAATTTGTCAACATGGTGTTGTCGTTGGTTTGCATTCACTACTACATTGTAAACCCTGTTATTTAGTGAACAGTTAGTTGTGATCGTTGCCGGGAACATTGTTAACGGCATTAGAGCAGTTTCAATATTTAAAGCAATTATAAAACACATATTGCTGTGATATTTTGATGATATTTTAATTTCATGTTTATACATTAGGTGTAATATGAAGAAGAAAAAATACATTTTGAGCACAAAACCAGAAGATGTCATAATATGCCGAAGTCAAAGTCGGAGCACAGGCAGGCTTATGATGAATGTTTTAATAGCCATGGTTTTATTTATTTGTGTCTGTCTTTGACGAATCACTAGTGTCTTTTGAATTAGAGAGAGCATGGATATGAATTGATCAATTACACACTGTATGACAATTCTCATAAAAGAGTTCTACGTACATAAAAAGTGGCCAAAGCTGTATTTGACTTGTCTGAGTAGAATTGCCATGAATTTAAAGCGAAAGCTCTAAAATGGATAGGGGAAAACGGGAAAGAGTACCTTAGGTCTCAGATTCTGGACTGTACTAGAACACCCAGAATCGTTCAATACTGGTACCAAGTCAGTGTTCCAGTATCGGACGATACTGGCACTTGAAAAATGTGCCAGCATCGAGCAATAATGGACACTGGTCACTGGTACACTATCGCCCCCAGTATCAGCCGATACTGGAACATTAACACGGTCCGGTATCGCTCGATACTGAAACACAATTTAGTGTTAAAATTGTACCAGTATCGAGCGATACTGGCGAATTTTATGTGCCAGTATCGTGCAAAACTGGTATACCAGTATTTGCGGACCTAAAATACACTTAAGATATTTTATGACACATTAAAGATTGCTGAACATGTTTATTAGTACTTCGCGTGCTATATTTATATTTGTCATGGCAATATTCACTTTTTTTGGACACGCCCTGTTGATAGGTGTTCATTATTTATACTCAAATATGTTTGTAATAGTTAACATGAAAGATATGACTAAGTTTATAAACGAATAGTGAGTTTTATCGCCGCTTTTACAATTATAAAAAATTGATATCGACAGATATTAAAATGCAAGAATTTTGGCTCAGTAGCAGTTATTTAAAGAGAAAGTCATCTCAATATTCGTAACTTGATACGATGAAAATGATCAACGGGTAACTCAAAAATCTTTGCAGCCTAAAGTTATTGAAATTACCGATTGTCTTCACCCAGATTCAATAAACGTAATACTATCTGCATGGTCTAAAATATAAATGATGACTATCTAATCGGAAAATCCGCCCTGAAAATTTGATAAATACTTTGCTCAATCCCAAATGTTCACGGATTGCAATATGTAGCAACACTCGATCACCCTCGCGCCTCAAGTGCGGTATGCGTTCTGGAGACGCAACGTACCCTTAAAGTATAAACTGACGCACGTATAGCGTGTCAGTCATACAATTATGATTAACGGGGGCGTATCATTTAAAAGTTATGATTTGATATAATAAAATGTCCTAAAAATGATACCGCATTAAATGAAGTTGCACGGTTGTCTCAACAACAAAACTCCCAAAAGGATAAATTTGCGTTTCAATGTGACAATATACGTCAGCAAAAAACAAACATATTTGCTCTAGTGGATACATGGACAAGACTTAGAAATAAACGTCAGTCATCCAGTTTATACTCTCGTCTAGGAGCGAGGATCATTGTCGCCAGATAAATCAAATAGTCAAATAGTAGTTCGAATTACATTTATATTATATATAATCAAATGTTAAACATAGATGCAGTGCCACTGACCGTAAATCCCTTAGAGTCGCCTACAGAGTTTAGCCAAATGCAAGTAATGTAAATAAAACAAATGAAATTAGTAACAATGGAAAACTAATCTTAAAGGGGCACTTGAGTACGTATTGGATTGCGCCCTCGATTTTCCTGGAAATCAATTTTTGCACCTACGTAATACTTAGATATATACTAACTACCATCTGAAACCGTTTTCCATGGTTTTTTTAATCGCCGTCTATCGAGTAAAATTTCACAATTTGGTCATTTCGATAAAGATCACTTCGAAGTTATCAGCACCACTCGCGGCATATATTTCTTCAACCGAATATTAGTACCTTATCTATTGAAACGATTCATGTTTTTCAAATTTCATTTTTCATTTTTCTAAGCAATCTCTCAGTGCCCCTTTAGAGGGGCATTGAGAGATGTATCGATATACTAAATGAGCAAATAATGTAAAGATAATCATCAACATAGCCCAAATCCAAAATATCATACAATTCCGACATCGCCTTCATGCCAAAATAAGCAAATAACGGCACTTCCGGGTTGAGATTTGCCGCGAAAGTCCGTGAGTAAAACGATACATAACTTCCGAATTCAGCACCTGAGTTTCGATATGATCATATCGAAACTAAGAAAGTCATGAAATTTTATATGATAAACGGCGAATGTTGGTAAACTGTTTCAGATGGTAGTTAGTATGCGTAAGTATTACTTTGATGCAAACAAACTGATTTCCAGGATACTTGAGGGCGCACTCCAATACGTATCTCTCAATGCCCATTTAACCTCTTCCTATCCGGTGTCATAAATTAACGAGACCTGTAACTGAGATACCAATCCTGCACGTGTTTTGTACTGCACGCATCAGTAGTTTGTCTACACGGGTGTGGCCTACAGTCATCAAAAAAAGTAACTATACAGGTAATAAATGGACTTTTTACTCTTAAAGTATATATCCTACCTACAAATATTAAATCATAAAGTTGTTGAGAAATTTATCGTCTTTAATATGAGATATTGCACGCTAGGATCGGTTGAATATTGAAGAAGGGACAATCCAGAATGTAAGGTAAAGTCACAATTTCATTTTCACATTTTACGTTACAACACGGGGGAGAGTATGACAGGTAGCGTGTGTGTGGCGTATTGATCCATCGGAACAATACGGCTGACTGTCCAACCTGCGCATGCATCCCCCAATTGAACTACCAGTAATCGATAAGTTACCCGTAGATGGGTCCGCGTGTAGAAAATAAAAATGTGAAAATGAAAATCAGACATCACCTTACATTTTGGTTTATCACTTCCTTAATAATCAGCCAATCCTAGCATGCGATATCTTATATTAAAGAAGATGGATTTTTCAACAACTTTATAGTTCAATATTTTTAGGTAGGATATATTTTTTAAGTTAGAAGTCCATTTATTACCTGCATAGTTACTTTTTTGATTACTGTATACCGTGTGCGTCTATGGGAGCTAGAACTATGGGAAATCGTCAAATGTCTTACAGCGGCAAGGTTTAAATCCTTATAATGCAGAATGATATTTTGCTCTCAATTAAAAAAAAATGACATGATTGTAATGCTCTGATAAATCGATGATCGCAGATCTAAAATCACCCCATTTATTGTAACATGCTAATAGTGCCAGTTTTACTTTAATTATGTGCGATAAAATGGACAAAAACAGTAACTTTTTCTTACTGTCTCATTACTATATGTACCGATTATGTTGGTCAATGCTACGTGACAGGATGTAGTACTATCAGATGAGCTGTTTAATTACTGCAGAAATACAATATGCTATATAAAGAATCAAAAATTACTGATTATATGGCCAAATTGCGACCCTGTTTAGCCAAACCAACTCAACACACTTCCAGGGAATATTGCCAATGTACTCTTCCTAAGGAGCTTTTGGATCTTTATCTCTTTGACATGACTAAGGGCGTGTTCACACTATAGCTAGTTTTCTCCACAACCCGGGTTGAAGTCTATAGTGTGAACAGAAAAATAGGCTCAAAAAACCGACCCGGGTCGAAAATTACAACCCTGCGAAAGTGAAGGGTAGAACCCGGGTTCAACCCGGGTCGACTGTAGTGTGAACAGAAATCGCTGTTCGACCCGGGTTGCAAACCTGACTGCTAACCTCTGACCGTAGTTGTTTACGTCAGTTTTCAGCTTTGCTTCGCACGCTCTCGTCTGCCTTTGGTTCTGGTTGAAATCTTTATCAAATTTGTCAAAATGGCAAATAAATGGAGTCAAATTGAAACGGAAGCCATGATGGAACTCTGGGCGGATGAGACCGTGCAAACTAGTTTGAACTCAATGATCCACAATAAGGATATTTACGCCAATATATCACGCCAGATGGAGGCAATGGGTTTTCACCGTAACATTGAGCAATGTCAAAATAAAATCAAAGCACTCAAGAAAAAATTCACAGATACTGAAACACATAACAACAAGTCTGGAACCCAAATCTTTCTTTGGATTTGCCAGTGTTTTAGAATATAGATTGCATGTTATGTTCTGCATCAGACCGGCGTACAGAATCCCTACATACGTATTTCATAAACTTTTTAGCTTAAAAATAGTTTGAGATAAAGCTTAAATATCCAGTTAAAAAAAACCACAAAAAAAACCACGGCCAACACTTGCAACAAACAGAGTTTGACATACATAGCGCTCTAGTGTGAACAGAAAATGAATTATCGATCAATCCGGGTTCGACCCGGGTCCGACCCGGGTTGAGGAAAAAGCTATAGTGTGAACACGCCCTAAGTATCTATTAGGGCGTGTTCACACTATAGCTTTTTCCTCAACCCGGGTCGGACCCGGGTCGAACCCGGATTGATCGATAATTCATTTTCTGTTCACACTAGAGCGCTATGTATGTCAAACTCTGTTTGTTGCAAGTGTTGGCCGTGTGTTTTTGGGGGTTTTTTTAACTGGATATTTAAGCTTTATCTCAAACTATTTTTAAGCTAAAAAGTTTATGAAATACGTATGTAGGGATTCTGTACGCCGGTCTGAAACAAAAATATCTGGTGCAGAACATAACATGCAATCTATATTCTAAAACACTGGCAAATCCAAAGAAAGATTTGGGTTCCAGACTTGTTGTTATGTGTTTCAGTATCTGTGAAATTTTTCTTGAGTGCTTTGATTTTATTTTGACATTGCTCAATGTTGCTCAATGTTACGGTGAAAACCCATTGCCTCCATCTGGCGTGATATATTGGCGTAAATATCCTTATTGTGGATCATTGAGTTCAAACTAGTTTGCACGGTCTCATCCGCCCAGAGTTCCATCATGGCTTCCGTTTCAATTTGACTCCATTTATTTGCCATTTTGACAAATTTGATAAAGATTTCAACCAGAACCAAAGGCAGACGAGAGCGTGCGAAGCAAAGCTGAAAACTGACGTAAACAACTACGGTCAGAGGTTAGCAGTCAGGTTTGCAACCCGGGTCGAACAGCGATTTCTGTTCACACTACAGTCGACCCGGGTTGAACCCGGGTTCTACCCTTCACTTTCGCAGGGTTGTAATTTTCGACCCGGGTCTGTTTTTTGAGCCTATTTTTCTGTTGACACTAGACTTCAACCCGGGTTCGACCCGGGTCCGACCCGGGTCGTGGAGAAAACTAGCTATAGTGTGAACACGCCCTTAGTTACTATTCAGAAGGCCCATTGTAAAAAATAGATTAAAGAAAATAAGTTACTATTAATTCTATGAGGCAAACATGACATTGTTACCACAAATGTGACTGATATCATTATTCTGATATCATTTCGTAATTCGAAATAATTATGTATCAGCAAGGTTGACGGTTGCAACTGTTCACCTTGTTGATACATGATTCATTAATATATTTAGATACCGCGTATGGTTTTCTATATTTATAGTATTAACATCATTCCCAAACCTAAGAAAAAAGGGTAAAATTGTAATTATGTTGGGGTATTTTTACCGTTTCCTTCATATCGTAAACAAATATAGTTCCTGAAGAACAAAATGTTAAAGAAACATTATCCTGTGTGGCTTAGATTAAGAGCTACAATCACATGGTGCTAACATCACCAATAATCAATGCGAGGAGGTCAAATAATTGAATGAAACCCTTAGATATACGTTATGAGCCTACTTTGAGTTAAATATTAAGTAATAATAAAGTGCAAACGAGTAACACATGTTAACATTTTGTTTTCTTACAGCAATCCTAAATTGCACGGTTCCAGAATGTGTGTTAATTTTTAATTTAAAAATGTGTGAATACTTTCCTGCAAAGAGAATTGCTAATACTTGTAACACCGATATACACTCTACTGTTTATATTATATTCATGAGATTTATGCAGTGTAAACATGGTAAATAACAGTGACATTGTTGATACTCACCTTAAAAATATTGATTTAACTTTTCGTCAGGGCAAAATTTGTCAAAAGTTTTATTCACAATATTGATATTTCTGATTCGTACAAAACGCCTAGAAAAAACAACAGTATGAAAAGCGTTGGGATTTTGCTTGTGGGTGTATTCAGTATAATCGTATATATAAAAGCGAATTCAAAATTTAATGGTAATTTGGTAATTTGATAGATACGATAGACATAAATTATGGACAGAAATCAACGTTGGATATCCATTATAATATGTGATGCGATAAGGCAAAATGAGTCTGAAGTCAACAATATCACAATTTTAGATTTTTACATGATGTAATCGGATATTTGCAATGCTACATTTTGCAGAAAATCCCATTTGAAATGGACAATGGATTCTAAAGATATTTGCAGTTGAAGGGTATTAAAAACAGTTGAAAAAAGAAAGAAATTCAAAACAAAGAAATTCTATCATTGTTTGGCTATATCTCAAAATCAATGCGACTTCCGACTAATTTTGCGTGATCACATCACATATCCTTAGTCACGGATATCATCTTCAGCAGAAGAGTGTCTTAAAAAATTCATTAAACAGTTATTACAGCCTTCCCATAATCCAATGCGTTGAAACAAGATCCATCTATAAATATCGGCGCTGTTTACATACGAGTCGTTGCATAATAACTTGTCGTAAGTCATCAAGTATATAATGCATACGTACAAGAACTTGGCGTAAGGCATAGGCTATTTCAAGTATAATACTGCGTATCATCTTGTTGTAGTTCGTCGAGCTTCTGTAAAGAGACAAAACGGAGTTCCCTATTTCAGTTTTTTTCAAACGGCAATCAGTTTACACGCTAAATGGACATAGTGTCCATAATGCACTGTTATGTGTTATCATGTTATATGCAACATGTGTCCTGTAAAGATATGATGTTATCGTACACCAATGCTCAAATCGAAACAACTTAACGAAGGTATATAATACTACTACATACTCATTGGTCGTTAATTTACGGGTTTGTGAGGATTGCCAAATTTCGTATAATTTTTCATAATATCTTTTTTAAGAATAATAGTGTTTCTTGTCAGAGGCATTTATTAAATATATTTGGCGATATAATTCATACCTACATATACAAAACTGAATTTAACGTGTATAACGTTTAATAATCGTGCATTATTACACATATATAGTTCGATACAACCGTTTGGAATACATTAAACTTATCCTTTCCGCCCTTTATTTACAATGAAATATCATTGCAATATCGCGGTATAAATTCAACTATGGGATGAAGATTTGGCGTGGGGGTATTTCAACGCAAGTTCCTTCCAGCCCCATTTCTGGGTTCTTTTTATCGTACGCCCACTCCTGTGTTGCAATCACTCGATCTTGTGGGCGGGGCTCTAACAGGCTAGTGACGAATGACAAGTTCTATATAATTATACTTAATTTGTATTCATAATAAAAGCATAAAACACGCGTTGTGTGCATGCTTACTGTTTTCATTGACTGCACTACTTGACTAATGTTTACGTAAAACAAAATATAATCAATTTCTCACCCTTAGTAAATCCTGAAATTCCGATGAAAGGACGGCACCAAAAACGTTTTCCGAACGTTCTGCAAAAAAAAGGTATATTATGCTGAATAAGTAACGAAATAAAATAGCGAAACCTGTTTTATAATGGCATCGTTAACATGGTAAGGATAAATCGAAAACATGTTATTGTGTCTCACTTCCAGTAGAGTAGAAAAGAAACATGAAATCACATGTTCAAATTTGATTTGAATTCAATAACTCAAGATAATTAGTTCAAAAAACAGAAATCATCATTGCAAAAATTGATAAATTATAGCTACTGATTTGCTCAAAGCGGTCAATTTTAAAATTGCTGTATTTATAATGCCCAAGATTTCAATTGAGGACAAGACGAGCTACTGCGCAAGCGTGATAATATGTCGCAGACGATTATCGTAGCAAATCGTAATCGTAATGACAACTATCGTGTTTGACGGCTGTTTGATCCCACATAATTTGTCCGTTTTATTCTGAGAACACCGTAACTTGCTGGCCCGGTTCTGGTTTTAACTTATTCAAGTACCTGAATATACTGGCCATCTTTTGTAGAAATTTCAGAACATTTGTTGGTGCCATTTCTGAGAAATAGAGCTTTGAATATTATTATTTACTATAATAGCGCCCTCATCGGCCACATTTCCCATATAGTTACATGTAAAATGTGTGTAAAGTACTAGAAAATGCCGATAATTTAAAAATGGCTCGTACAATTTTCGTGAAATTTTCACCGTATACTCGTATTCATTAGCGCTACCTAAATCAGGTCAAACCATAACTGGGCCACTATGTAATCTTTTTTATTCCATAATTGTAATTATAAATCGGACATTCAAACAGCCGTGCTTCGAAACAAAATCACGATGGCCTCATTAATATAGGTACACTCCCGTACGAGTCTGCTGTGTTTAAATATTTTCACCAATAGAATGTAGCCTACTAATTGTAGGTTGGTTTTTAAACCAAACAATGCTTTTTAGGATAGTCCGATTGTAAATGCACTTTAGCTCTATCAATTCCCAAGTATTTTCTGTTATGCCCTAACAGAGTAACACTCTTTATAATTATAAAGATCACATTTATTTATTTAGATAATGGATTTAACGACATTTGTGGAGAAATGCTGTTGTTTGAACAAACATATCAATACTTAATGGATAAAGGTAAAATCAAGAATGCATATATTATCGTTGTCGGTAATATAATGAGCCGACAAACCAGTATTGTTTTTGAATGCTTTTTTTCTAATTATTTTCAACCTTTATGACAAAAACTAAACATTACTAGGACTATTTCAGGCAACGTTGTTTTCAATCTCTGTTAGAAAATGTTTGAATTAGAGAATAAAGGTATTGTTTTTAGACCGTACCCGTGTTATATTGTCTGACATAAATGCGGACGATAGTATCATTTTAAGTAGAACAACGACGCCGCAGGCGGAGTTGTTCTACGTAAAAAATAATACTATCGAACGCATTTATGTCAGACAATATAACACGGGTACGGTCTAAAAACAATACCTTTATTCTCATTCTTAAACAATCATACTTTAGACATTTATCAAAGAAATAAGTACATTTTATTGTCCACATTTGACAACTTTTACCCCTGCTATAGGATCAAATAACCCAAAAACATTCCATCCAATCACATGCGATGAGTAAACTATGCGTAAGCGTCGCGGCGCCGGCATAAACGCAGGAAAAGCGCTAAAGACGCACTGCAGAAGTGCGCGTTGTGGAGCAAACCACGCATCGTAAAGGTCGGGCGCACTGTTAAAACGTAAGCCCCACCTCCCCGTGTTAAGTTGTCTCATCTAGATGTCGCCGATTTCTCTGAGAACCAATGAGATTACTTAAACTTTCTTAGCTGTTTAAGAATGATAATTAGTTGTTTGTTGACATTAAAAAAACTTAACCTTTCACTTTTTACAATTCGCCGATATTAATATTGCAATATACAGTATGCACTTCATTATTGATGCATGTAAGAGAACATCACAAGGCCTAAGGCACATGACTAAGCCAGGATCAATCGACATCCTGAACATTAAATCAGAATGGTTTGCGCCTGTCATGAACATTTCTGTCAGAAAAAAATAGAACCAATACGCAGTAAATGCTAGACCCGCAATAATTATCCTACTTCGAAAGCAATCAACCTTGCAACAGTTTTCTGTTTTACGCAATCGAAACTCGAAAGGTTATAGAGGTTATCCATGTTGACATGCGCAACGAACTATAAAGGGGAATCGCACCCGACCTATTCTACAATCAATTAATTCGATGCACGACGTTCAAAGTATTACATGAACCTTGTTAACAAATTGGTCTGCATATCATGAAACAGGTGTGTCTTCTTTCAGAAATTCTTGAACACAGTTATTATTCCCGATAAGATGGATAACCTCTTTTCATGAATTTGAGCAATTGTGTAATCTTTGATGTTACCCTATGCAGCCCAATGTTTAAATATGCCAGAAACTGTTGATATTACCCTATGCATGCAGCCCACTGTTCTAAACTATGCTACAAACTGTCAATATTATCCTATGCAGCCCATTGTTCTATACTATGCCACAAACGGTTGATGTTACCCTATGCAGCCCATTGTTCTAAACTATGCCAGAAACTGTTGATATTACCCTATGCAGCCCATTGTTCTAAACTATGTCAGAAACTGTTGATATTACCCTATGCAGCCCATTGTTCTAAACTATGCCAGAAACTGTTGATATTACCCTATGCAGTTCATTGTTCTAAACTATGCCACAAACGGTAGATGTTACCCTATGCAGCCCATTGTTCTAAACTATGCCAGAAACGGTTGATGTTACCCAATGCAGCCCATTGTTCAAAACTATTCCATAAACTATTGATATTACCCTATGCAGCCCATTGTTCTAAACTATGCCAGAAACTGTTGATATTACCCAATGCAGCCCAATGTTTAAATATGCGTGAAACTGTTGATATTACCCTATGCAGCCCAATGTTTAAATATGCCTGAAACTGTTGATATTACCCAATGCAGCCCAATGTTTAAATATGCGTGAAACTGTTGATATTACCCTATGCAGCCCAATGTTTAAATATGCCTGAAACTGTTGATATTACCCTATGCAGCCCAATGTTCTAAACTATGCCAGAAACTGTTGATATTACCCAATGCAGCCCAATGTTTAAATATGCGTGAAACTGTTGATATTACCCTATGCAGCCCAATGTTTAAATATGCCTGAAACTGTTGATATTACCCAATGCAGCCCAATGTTTAAATATGCCTGAAACTGTTGATATTACCCAATGCAGCCCATTGTTCTAAACTATGCCACAAACTGTTGATATTACCCAATGCAGCCCAATGTTTAAATATGCCTGAAACTGTTGATATTACCCAATGCAGCCCAATGTTTAAATATACCTGAAACTGTTGATATTACCCAATGCAGCCCAATGTTTAAATATGCGTGAAACTGTTGATATTACCCTATGCAGCCCAATGTTTAAATATGCCTGAAACTGTTGATATTACCCTATGCAGCCCAATGTTCTAAACTATGCCAGAAACTGTTGATATTACCCAATGCAGCCCAATGTTTAAATATGCGTGAAACTGTTGATATTACCCTATGCAGCCCATGTTTAAATATGCCTGAAACTGTTGATATTACCCAATGCAGCCCAATGTTTAAATATGCCTGAAACTGTTGATATTACCCAATGCAGCCCAATGTTTAAATATGCCTGAAACTGTTGATATTACCCAATGCAACCCAATGTTTAAATATGCCTGAAACTGTTGATATTACCCAATGCAGCCCAATGTTTAAATATGCCTGAAACTGTTGATATTACCCAATGCAGCCCAATGTTTAAATATGCGTGAAACTGTTGATATTACCCTATGCAGCCCAATGTTTAAATATGCCTGAAACTGTTGATATTGCCCTATGCAGCCCAATGTTCTAAACTATGCCAGAAACTGTTGATATTACCCAATGCAGCCCAATGTTTAAATATGCGTGAAACTGTTGATATTACCCTATGCAGCCCAATGTTTAAATATGCCTGAAACTGTTGATATTACCCAATGCAGCCCAATGTTTAAATATGCCTGAAACTGTTGATATTACCCAATGCAGCCCATTGTTCTAAACTATGCCACAAACTGTTGATATTACCCAATGCAGCCCAATGTTTAAATATGCCTGAAACTGTTGATATTACCCAATGCAGCCCAATGTTTAAATATACCTGAAACTGTTGATATTACCCAATGCAGCCCAATATTTAAATATGCGTGAAACTGTTGATATTACCCTATGCAGCCCAATGTTTAAATATGCCTGAAACTGTTGATATTACCCTATGCAGCCCAATGTTCTAAACTATGCCAGAAACTGTTGATATTACCCAATGCAGCCCAATGTTTAAATATGCGTGAAACTGTTGATATTACCCTATGCAGCCCAATGTTTAAATATGCCTGAAACTGTTGATATTACCCAATGCAGCCCATTGTTCTAAACTATGCCACAAACTGTTGATGTTACCCAATGCAGCCCAATGTTTAAATATGCCAGAAACTGTTGATATTACCCAATGCAGCCCAATGTTTAAATATGCCTGAAACTGTTGATATTACCCAATGCAGCCCAATGTTTAAATATGCCTGAAACTGTTGATATTACCCAATGCAACCCAATGTTTAAATATGCCTGAAACTGTTGATATTACCCAATGCAGCCCAATGTTTAAATATGCCTGAAACTGTTGATATTACCCAATGCAGCCCAATGTTTAAATATGCCTGAAACTGTTGATATTACCCAATGCAGCCCAATGTTTAAATATGCCTGAAACTGTTGATATTACCCAATGCAGCCCAATGTTTAAATATGCCTGAAACTGTTGATATTACCCAATGCAGCCCAATGTTTAAATATGCCTGAAACTGTTGATATTACCCAATGCAGCCCAATGTTTAAATATACCTGAAACTGTTGATATTACCCAATGCAGCCCAATGTTTAAATATGCCTGAAACTGTTGATATTACCCAATGCAACCCAATGTTTAAATATGCCAGAAACTGTTGATATTACCCAATGCAGCCCATTGTTCTAAACTATGCCACAAACTGTTGATATTACCCAATGCAACCCAATGTTTAAATATGCCTGAAACTGTTGATATTACACTATGCAGCCCAATGTTTAAATATGCCTGAAACTGTTGATATTACCCAATGCAACCCAATGTTTAAATATGCCTGAAACTGTTGATATTACACTATGCAGCCCAATGTTTAAATATGCCTGAAACTGTTGATATTACCCAATGCAACCCAATGTTTAAATATGCCTGAAACTGTTGATATTACCCAATGCAACCCAATGTTTAAATATGCCTGAAACTGTTGATATTACCCAATGCAACCCAATGTTTAAATATGCCTGAAACTGTTGATATTACACTATGCAGCCCAATGTTGATATTACACTATGCAGCCTTATGCATGCAGCCCACTGTTCTATACTATGCCACAAACGGTTGATGTTACCCTATGCAGCCCATTGTTTTAAACTATGCCACAAACGGTTGATGTTACCCAATGCAGCCCATTGTTCTAAACGATGCCAACAACTGTTGATATTACCCTATGCAGCCCATTGTTTTAAACTATGCCACAAACGGTTGATGTTACCCAATGCAGCCCATTGTTCTAAACGATGCCAACAACTGTTGATATTACCCTATGCAGCCCATTGTTTTAAACTATGCCACAAACGGTTGATGTTACAAAACGAACCGATCGGTCAAGTATGTCCGTTCTTAATTACAAAACTGGGAAGAAAGAAATGAAAAGGAAATTTGCAAACGGGACTCCTTTAGAACTTCATTTCCATTTCATTGACATTGTAGTGAAATTGTAACAGTGGTTGATCCACAATAGTAAGGGAGCAAATCAAAACTCGACCGCGCGGCAACCGCCGGTTCCGCCCGGTTGGACCGCATATCATTGTTTAAAACAATAGAAACTGTTGATATTACCCAATGCAACCCAATGTTTAAATATGCCTGAAACTGTTGATATTACCCAATGCAACCCAATGTTTAAATATGCCTGAAACTGTTGATATTACACTATGCAGCCCAATGTTGATATTACACTATGCAGCCTTATGCATGCAGCCCACTGTTCTATACTATGCCACAAACGGTTGATGTTACCCTATGCAGCCCATTGTTTTAAACTATGCCACAAACGGTTGATGTTACCCAATGCAGCCCATTGTTCTAAACGATGCCAACAACTGTTGATATTACCCTATGCAGCCCATTGTTTTAAACTATGCCACAAACGGTTGATGTTACCCAATGCAGCCCATTGTTCTAAACGATGCCAACAACTGTTGATATTACCCTATGCAGCCCATTGTTTTAAACTATGCCACAAACGGTTGATGTTACCCTATGCAGCCCATTGTTCTAAACTATGCCACAAACGGTTGATGTTGCACAATGCATCCCATTGTTCTAAACGATGCCAAAAACTGTTGATATTACCCTATGCAGCCCATTGTTTTAAACTATGCCACAAACGGTTGATGTTACCCAATGCAGCCCATTGTTCTTAACTATGCCACAAACGGTTGATGTTACCCTATGCAGCCCATTGTTCTAAACTATGCCACAAACGGTTGATGTTGCCCAATGCAGCCCATTGTTCTAAACTAGGCCAAAAACTGTTGATATTACCCTATGCAGCCCATTGTTTTAAACTATGCCACAAACGGTTGATGTTACCCAATGCAGCCCATTGTTCTAAATTATGCCACAAACGGTTGATGTTACCCTATGCAGCCCATTGTTCTAAACTATGCCACAAACGGTTGATGTTGCCCAATGCAGCTCATTGTTCTAAACTAGGCAAAAAACTGTTGATATTACCCTATGCAGCCCATTGTTTTAAACTATGCCACAAACGGTTGATGTTACCCTATGCAGCCCATTGTTCTAAACGATGCCAACAACTGTTGATTATACCCTATGCAGCCCATTGTTGTAAACTATGCCACAAACGGTTGATGTTACCCAATGCAGCCCATTGTTCTAAACGATGCCAACAACTGTTGATATTACCCTATGCAGCCCATTGTTTTAAACTATGCCACAAACGGTTGATGTTACCCAATGCAGCCCATTGTTCTAAACGATGCCAACAACTGTTGATATTACCCTATGCAGCCCATTGTTTTAAACTATGCCACAAACGGTTGATGTTACCCAATGCAGCCCATTGTTCTAAACGATGCCAACAACTGTTGATATTACCCAATGCAGCCCATTGTTCTAAACTATGCCACAAACGGTTGATGTTACCCAATGCAGCCCATTGTTCTAAACGATGCCAACAACTGTTGATATTACCCTATGCAGCCCATTGTTTTAAACTATGCCACAAACGGTTGATGTTACCCAATGCAGCCCATTGTTCTAAACTAGGCCAAAAACTGTTGATATTACCCTATGCAGCCCATTGTTTTAAACTATGCCACAAACGGTTGATGTTACCCAATGCAGCCCATTGTTCTAAACTATGCCACAAACGGTTGATGTTACCCAATGCAGCCCATTGTTCTAAACGATGCCAACAACTGTTGATATTACCCTATGCAGCCCATTGTTTTAAACTATGCCACAAACGGTTGATGTTACCCAATGCAGCCCATTGTTCTAAACGATGCCAACAACTGTTGATATTACCCTATGCAGCCCATTGTTTTAAACTATGCCACAAACGGTTGATGTTACAAAACGAACCGATCGGTCAAGTATGTCCGTTCTTAATTACAAAACTGGGAAGAAAGAAATGAAAAGGAAATTTGCAAACGGGACTCCTTTAGAACTTCATTTCCATTTCATTGACATTGTAGTGAAATTGTAACAGTGGTTGATCCACAATAGTAAGGGAGCAAATCAAAACTCGACCGCGCGGCAACCGCCGGTTCCGCCCGGTTGGACCGCATATCATTGTTTAAAACAATAGAAACTGTTGATATTACCCAATGCAACCCAATGTTTAAATATGCCTGAAACTGTTGATATTACCCAATGCAACCCAATGTTTAAATATGCCTGAAACTGTTGATATTACACTATGCAGCCCAATGTTGATATTACACTATGCAGCCTTATGCATGCAGCCCACTGTTCTATACTATGCCACAAACGGTTGATGTTACCCTATGCAGCCCATTGTTTTAAACTATGCCACAAACGGTTGATGTTACCCAATGCAGCCCATTGTTCTAAACGATGCCAACAACTGTTGATATTACCCTATGCAGCCCATTGTTTTAAACTATGCCACAAACGGTTGATGTTACCCAATGCAGCCCATTGTTCTAAACGATGCCAACAACTGTTGATATTACCCTATGCAGCCCATTGTTTTAAACTATGCCACAAACGGTTGATGTTACCCTATGCAGCCCATTGTTCTAAACTATGCCACAAACGGTTGATGTTGCACAATGCATCCCATTGTTCTAAACGATGCCAAAAACTGTTGATATTACCCTATGCAGCCCATTGTTTTAAACTATGCCACAAACGGTTGATGTTACCCAATGCAGCCCATTGTTCTTAACTATGCCACAAACGGTTGATGTTACCCTATGCAGCCCATTGTTCTAAACTATGCCACAAACGGTTGATGTTGCCCAATGCAGCCCATTGTTCTAAACTAGGCCAAAAACTGTTGATATTACCCTATGCAGCCCATTGTTTTAAACTATGCCACAAACGGTTGATGTTACCCAATGCAGCCCATTGTTCTAAATTATGCCACAAACGGTTGATGTTACCCTATGCAGCCCATTGTTCTAAACTATGCCACAAACGGTTGATGTTGCCCAATGCAGCCCATTGTTCTAAACTAGGCAAAAAACTGTTGATATTACCCTATGCAGCCCATTGTTTTAAACTATGCCACAAACGGTTGATGTTACCCTATGCAGCCCATTGTTCTAAACGATGCCAACAACTGTTGATTATACCCTATGCAGCCCATTGTTGTAAACTATGCCACAAACGGTTGATGTTACCCAATGCAGCCCATTGTTCTAAACGATGCCAACAACTGTTGATATTACCCTATGCAGCCCATTGTTTTAAACTATGCCACAAACGGTTGATGTTACCCAATGCAGCCCATTGTTCTAAACGATGCCAACAACTGTTGATATTACCCTATGCAGCCCATTGTTTTAAACTATGCCACAAACGGTTGATGTTACCCAATGCAGCCCATTGTTCTAAACGATGCCAACAACTGTTGATATTACCCAATGCAGCCCATTGTTCTAAACTATGCCACAAACGGTTGATGTTACCCAATGCAGCCCATTGTTCTAAACGATGCCAACAACTGTTGATATTACCCTATGCAGCCCATTGTTTTAAACTATGCCACAAACGGTTGATGTTACCCAATGCAGCCCATTGTTCTAAACTAGGCCAAAAACTGTTGATATTACCCTATGCAGCCCATTGTTTTAAACTATGCCACAAACGGTTGATGTTACCCAATGCAGCCCATTGTTCTAAACTATGCCACAAACGGTTGATGTTACCCAATGCAGCCCATTGTTCTAAACGATGCCAACAACTGTTGATATTACCCTATGCAGCCCATTGTTTTAAACTATGCCACAAACGGTTGATGTTACCCAATGCAGCCCATTGTTCTAAACTAGGCCAAAAACTGTTGATATTACCCTATGCAGCCCATTGTTTTAAACTATGCCACAAACGGTTGATGTTACCCAATGCAGCCCATTGTTCTAAACTATGCCACAAACGGTTGATGTTACCCAATGCAGCCCATTGTTCTTAACTATGCCACAAACTGTTGATGTTACCCAATGCAGCCCATTGTTTTAAACTATGCCACAAACGGTTGATGTTACCCAATGCAGCCCATTGTTCTTAACTATGCCACAAACTGTTGATGTTACCCTATGCAGCCCATTGTTCTAAACTATGCCACAAACGGTTGATGTTGCCCAATGCAGCCCATTGTTCTAAACTAGGCCAAAAACTGTTGATATTACCCTATGCAGCCCATTGTTTTAAACTATGCCACAAACGGTTGATGTTACCCAATGCAGCCCATTGTTCTAAACTATGCCACAAACGGTTGATGTTACCCAATGCAGCCCATTGTTCTAAACTAGGCCAAAAACTGTTGATTATACCCTATGCAGCCCATTGTTTTAAACTATGCCACAAACGGTTGATGTTACCCAATGCAGCCCATTTTTCTAAGCTATGCCAGAAACTGTTGATATTACCCTATGCAGTCCATTGTTCTAAACCAGGTATTCTCAAATGGTGGCGCGCGCGAAACTTGTGGCGCATCAAGGCATCCTAAGTGGCGCGAGAGTGGTTAAAATTTGTTTTAAAAAAATTAATCATATTATGATATAGCCAAATTCCATAGGCATATGACAGTCAGATGTATAAATACATCTGTTCTAAACTATGCCACAAGCGGTTGATGTTACCCTATGCAGCTCATTGTTCTAAACTATGCCAACAATCTGTTGATATTACCCTATGCAGCCCATTGTTCTAAACTATGCCAGAAACTGTTGATATTACCCTGTGCAGCCCATTGTTCTAAACTATGCCAGAAACTGTTGATATTACCCTGTGCAGCCCATTGTTCTAAACTATGCCACAAACGGTTGATGTTACCCTACGCAGCTCATTGTTCTAAACTATGCCAACAATCTGTTGATATTACCCTATGCAGCCCATTGTTCTAAACTATGCCAGAAACTGTTGATATTACCCTGTGCAGCCCATTGTTCTAAACTATGCCACAAACGGTTGATGTTACCCTATGCAGCTCATTGTTCCAAGGCCTTCTCAACTAGATTTACTGATGCGCCACATTTTAGTAACCAACTTGTTGAAGCTCCACTTTGTCATATTTTTTAGAATTTACGATGGCAAAATTCCCTTTATAACATTAATTTCAAAATATTTTAACGTATGTAGGCAGCATATTAACCAATATTACAATATCAAAAACTTCCTTGACCCAATGGTATTTGGGGAGCTGCATTAAAAATGGTGGATGTTACAATCTAAGTGCGGATAGGGTTGCGCTAGAAATTGGCAGCACCTTAGTTGATGCGACATGATTCTGATGATTCACCAGCAGCAAAATTACAGCGCTTTGTCTACTTTGTAAAAGGCGCTTTATAAATCTCATTATTATTATTATTATTATTATTTACTGTTTTGAGGGCACATACGCGCGTAGCGCGAGAAAAATTGCTGTATTTATACATCTGACTGTCATATGCCTATGGAATTTGGCTATATCATAATATGATTAATTTTTTTAAAACAAATTTTAACCACTCTCGCGCCACTTAGGATGCCTTGATGCGCCACAAGTGGCGCGCGCGCCACCATTTGAGAATGCCTGTTCTAAACTATGCCAGACACTGTTGATATTACCCTATGCAGCCCAGTGTAATAAACTATGCCAGCAACTGTTGATATTACCCTACATGCATACATTCCATTGTTCTAAACTATGCCAGACACTATACAATAAGATCGCAAATATGTCACACTTACTTTTACTTCCTCCACATATTCTAGACATGTCCAGTAGATAATCTGCGCATGCTCTGTATGACATAGCTAGAAAAAAAGATATATGAATATCGTGATGTTAGCAAAATGTTGTGGGTTCTTTTTTGCTTTTATTCATTACCTTTATACCCGCAAGTACTGCTCATTTTGATTAAATATTTGTTTATATACTGTTGACATTCTTTAAAACATGAATACGTTCATTCACTAACCTCTGCACTTGTTTGAGTAGTTATCGCAAACTGCAACAAATATAAAATCAAATAATAAGCGTATTAGACGTCTGTAATTATAAGTAGAATACATTAGGTCAAGTTAATAATTAGCATGAGGCGATCGATTTCCAGTTAAAATATTGTCATTTTAAAATCTCACAAAAAGTAACTAAGTCGTTTATTTATGAGTCTTTATAATTCCTATGGACAATATTTTTGATAACAAGGGCTGTGTGAGTAATCGTTATATTCGTTTTTATCTTAAATTCATCATTTGAAGGTAAATGTATAATGCCAAGCTCTTGATAACCGGCCGAGTGCACCAATGACGGGTAACTTAATAGGGAGGTACGCTACCTCCCTAGTAGTTATGCTGTAACTGTAGCGTAACTTACTAACGATGTAATTCTTAGAGCATAACTGGCGAGTAACACCAGAATAGCAACTAGCGAGGTAAATATCCACATTGATCAGCATCGTCTCCTGACAAAATTATTTGGCGCATATGCCAAGTGTTAACCTATAGTTTACTGTTAAATTCTGACGCGAATGGTCCTCCGTAATATTAAAAACGTGTCTTCACTCGCTAGGTCATAGGTGAGTGTAAATCAAGAATCACGTGGAGTCGGCCTGCGATCCGGAAAAAATGATGCCATTTTATGGCCAAAAAATTTCGAAGTTTGTTAACCGCTTTTTCAAAAATAAGGACTATCAAGACATTACAAACATATTTTGGGCGAGGGGCACATACAAACATTGCACCAAAAAGCACAATTCTTTATAGTGGAGTAAGTAGCGCTCAGTGGTGTGGATACTTGCATGGTGAATCATCACCTCGTACCTCTTAACTTTGCTATCAGATAAGCCAGTCTTATGAAATATTCTACAATAGTACAATTGAAGTTCAGAATCTCAGCTACAAATTCATAGTAGATTGGTCTTATAGTAATTGTTGCACTACAATTCTAGAGGTGCAGTGAAAACCGAGTATCCATTTAGTGTGTCGGAAACGGACGAAAAACAGTTAAACATCTTTTAAGTGCTGATCATTTGGCTAATATTAAGAGACAAAACGAACCGATCGGTCAAGTATGTCCGTTCTTAATTACAAAACTGGGAAGAAAGAAATGAAAAGGAAATTTGCAAACGGGACTCCTTTAGAACTTCATTTCCATTTCATTGACATTGTAGTGAAATTGTAACAGTGGTTGATCCACAATAGTAAGGGAGCAAATCAAAACTCGACCGCGCGGCAACCGCCGGTTCCGCCCGGTTGGACCGCATATCATTGTTTAAAACAATAGAAACCGGCTGCAACCGCACGGAACCCCACGGAACCGGCGGTTGCCGGGTGGTCGAGTTTTGATGTGCTTCCTAAATAAGTTTTTTGTATTGGTATTTGCATACTGTCTTATTTGGAAACCTGATTCATATCCTTACTTTCAATTACAAAACAGCAATTCGTTAAAATATTTACCTGCGCTATAATCTTTTAAAATATGAAACATGCTTACGTGGACAACTTCCCCCATCTTCCCCTGCTCACGTTAACTTTTAAATAGTTAGGTCCTTGTTGGACCTCTACCGCACAAAGAATCAAACATGGTAAATGACAAGTGCTTGTCTATATTCGTAAACATAACGCGTCACCACAGCTGTAACTAGGGAATAAGTGTATTGTTTTAGACTGTACCGGGTTACATTGTGCGACATAAAGGCGGGCGGTAGTATTATATTAAGTAGAACAACGTTGTTCTACTCAAAAAATGATACTTCTACCGAACGCATTTATTCCGGACAATATAACACAGGTACGGTCTAAAAGCAATACCTTTATTCTCATTCTAAAACAGTCATACTTTAGACATATATTTAATCAAATTGTACCTTTAATTGCCCACATTTTTCAATTTTTACTCCTGTGTTAGTATCGAATAACCAACAAACATTCCATCAAATCCCGTGCGGCGAGTACACCATGCGTCGGCGTAATACGCTGCATAAGCACACGGGAAAACGCAGTAGACGCACTGCAGAAGTGCGCGTTCTGGAACAAAGCTATAGTTACCACGCACTGCACGGGATGGTCTATGCTGGTTCCCTGCACCCTGGATCCCCGGCCCAACTTATCCATAGGTGCAGGTACAGACAAATCCATTGCCGTCCGTAACCGTAAGCTCAACACATTGCATTGTCGCTCTGTTATGGCATAAGGTAAATAACGATCAACACACTGTAGCTGAGATAACGCTGAATGCATTGTCGCGCTGCCATAGCTACGGCGCGATGGGGAGCGCGATATGACATGCGTGCATGTGCGTGTGAAGTTCGGCGCTGTGGTTAGCGCAGATATACATGTAGTTTGTGCCAATCAGCAAATTTGTTATCATTCTAAGCGTGACGCTGGCTTGATCAAATTTATTTGTGGATCTATTTTGTGTCAATCATGAATATGCATTTTGTATGCCAGCAAATAAGATTTGAGTGGAAATCGGCGCGTACCTGCATCTATGGATAAGTTGTGTGGAGCCCATTGATGCAGAGAACCAGCATAGGGATGGTCAAGCTAATAAATGTACGCCGTGTTAAAGGTATATGACCCGATCACTTTTTGGGGCTATGATTTTTTTTCACATCAAGATATTTTGGTATCAGAAGAATCCCCATATTTTTCTCATTATGTCTGTAAAATATTAGGGGCCAGAAATGTTTCATTTGGAAATTATAGGCTAAAATGTGGTGAATTACTGCAAAGGTGGTTAACCACCAACCAGTCTGTGTACTACTCAATGGGCACATGTCTTTTTACCTTGCGCTTCTAAAAATAGAACCATTGGAGTTATGCAACTCAAACTTTGGAATGCAACAATTTTAAGGATGACTTTCATGTAAAATAGAAAACATCAAGTTGAAAATCGGGTCATCTACCTTTAAGTTGTCTCATTATAAATGTCGCCGATTTCTCTGAGAACCAATGCGAATTGCTTAAAGCCAAAGGTCCGCTCTAGCTAGTTCACCCAAGGTGAACTAGCTTACACCTGTTTATTTCTTGACAGATGAAATATAGATAAGAAGGAAAAATCTCAACCTTGAGATATTCCAAAAAGGATTTGGCTGGTAAGAGGTTTAATGGGGCACTAAGAGATCCTTCATGAAGGACGCCCTCAATTTTTGGGTTTTTCACTTATACGTAATGCTTATACAGGGTGAGTCAAAAAAAGTGCACTCAACTTTCGGAATTTTTATCTTAAAATCTGTGCCAAAATTGCATAGATTTTTTTATTGAGGCAGATGGGTTATCTCATTAGCTTTCTAAAGAATTTTAGGTGGTTGAAATTGGTTGTGGTAAACATATTTTATGCTCATTTTTTGCGTAAAAGTCATCATTGCATACCACAAATGCAATGTGTGCTCTTTACCAGCGCATTGTTTCTAAATATGGTACCGATGTTTGAATTTGTCCCCAAATATTTAAGACATAACAAACTAAAACATATCCGACGTATTAATGTTTTAAAGGGATACTAAGAGATGTGTTGAAGGCTGCGCCCTCAATTAGGATAAAAACCGGGATTTCTACATTTTTACATACACAAAGAAAAATCAGGTGTCTTTGTGCAATAAAATGTCGTTTCAAAATAGTCCATCCCCGGCTCGGACAGCATTTTATGGTCAGCGTTACGCTATTTTTCTTTATGATTTAAAAAAACATACGATATTACATAGAGGGCGTTTTAAAATTTAAAAAAAAATCAATCAGACGATGCCGGTCACGATTCGCGAATACTCATCGAATAAACAACTCCACTCTAAGTATCCTTTCTTTTCATTTTTGCAAGTTATATAACATTTCTTGAACATGGCGGGTAATTTTAAATTAGTCACGTGTTTAGCTCGAAATTTCATATCATTCACCTCAATTTTTAAGGCGAAATGGTAGAAAAGGGATAGTTATAGGAAATAATAAATAATACTTCACACGATATTCAGGCCTAATACGAGTATTATAGTTTTATGATTATTGGGGGAATAACGGCATTTAAATAAGTAGTTGGTATTTGTTAATTCTTCGCCATCGAGATCGGTAACTGTCACGGTGGCTGAGTGGTCTAAGGCGTTGGTCTAATGGCTTGTAGTATTAGCTATGAACACTTTTACGCGTGAGTATGAATCTCACTGGGGTCACTTTTTCTTTTGTCTTTATTTTTGTAACAAATGACGAATGTTGTAATGTAAGATATGTTTTTGTAACGCGCCTCGAGCACCATTTTGGTGGATTAGTGCGCATTATAAATCCACAATATTATTATTATTATTATTTTATCAGTTTACACATTGGAAATTTAATTTATACATATACTAATGCTTTTTTCCCTCTGAAATATGACATTTGAATTAATTGCAATTTAATATTAGAGAAGTGTAAGGCTTTTCAAGAAGCACTTCGCGGCTAAGGTGGATCCCGATGGGCTTTTTTCGTGTTGCCGGAGTGTTCTTACCACGATACCAGCACGTAATCAGGGGTCTTGTCACAATGATTTTTTTCGTAACCGCAATCGTCTGGTTTCAATATTGTTTTATTCAAGTTTGTGCTGCTTTTTTTTAGTAGAAACAACAATAATGGCCAATTATATAATGGTTGTCTTTAATATTAAGTACACCTTTAAGGCTAGATGTGTTTTAAGATTTTATGGGTCTCGGTTGGTAAGCTTTTCTTCCACACAGCGCTAGTGGAGCGTTTTTGTCACGCAGTTTCCACGCTAAAGACCCCGACTCGGGCGAACGCGAACACAAGGGGCCGTATTCTCGTACTAAACAAGGTTTTAACCTAAAACCGTCGTTAACTAAACTCGTGTTTAATAAGTGTTTAACAAAACACGTTTAAAGTGTTAAATTATGCAAATATTGTCTCCAGAGAACTCGTAGGGTAAATTCATGGAGGTATATGATGTATATTGGCCCAGATAAGACTACGTAGTTAAAAATCAAATACATCAAACACACTTTTAACGATGAAATAATCAAATCGATCAAGAACGAGTGTATACGGCGGTAACACATCTCTTACAACTGCAACCGATGTGGCATGTTATGCAGGACTCTTTCGATTGTAATCGGCAGACACGGGGTCAATCCCCATATTCTGCAAATCTTATTTTATTTCATATTTTAATTTTAAAGAAGTAACATACATTATACTCATTTATTACTTTGTTAATTGATATTTACATTGCATGGAATAAATATACTCCACTATAATAGTTCTTTATTGTTTACATATTCCAATTAGTATTAACTATTTCTCTATTTTCACTGTAGGCCTATATAGATCAAAACTAGTCACTGTAAAGAAATTGGTTAATTTAGATTATTAATATCTTAAATTCTTTCTTTGTTTATTATAACTTTAATTTCGTCTGATAATTCAATCTCACCTTTCTTGACAGTGGTAAACAAAATTAATGATTGTTTTAAGACAATCCGCTAACTGTTATCTAAACAAATAGGCCTCCCGTTATGTCCAGGAAGCCGGTGGCAAAAAGTAACAAGTTCCAAATATGACTTAATGAAATATGTTTAATACCTATCTAAATGCGTTATATACATTCATTTACTCATTCAAACTAAGGCCTACATCATTGTTAATAAGTACAAAACCTAACGAATTGTATTGGGTCAAAGAATTTAACAATGAATTTGTTGAAAAACTAATGAATGTATTTACTAATTATTTGTCTTTATATTAAGATCCATCATTTGAAAAATCTGTATTTTTTTTAAACCATGGAATCCCGATAGAAAAATCACGACATACACTTGATGCAGAAGTTTGATTTAAACGCGAGTTAAACCACCCCATATTAACCTTTACAGCCCCAGATCCCATGAAATCCCATTTCCCAGCATCCTGATTCCACCTGGCGCTGAGGTTTTTGTTTGAAATAATGGCCCCGGACTATATAGCTGGGCGTATACACTCGCCCAGCACAGCTTCCCCCGTGGCGCAGTTGGTAGAGTGTTCGCCCGCCAACCGAGAGGTCGTGGGTTCAAACCCCGGGGCGTGGCACCTCTTGTTGTGTGTGCTTTTTTCGCTTGAAAAAAATTTCGTTGGAAAATCCACCGGGTGGGTTAGGGTTAAAGTTAGACACTTTTCGGTGAGTTAGACGCGTGTTTAAACTAAACATTTTTCGAGAATTGCGTTTAGTTAGACGATATGTATAAGTTAAAGGTAAACGCGTGTTTAGCATAAAACCACGTTTTATGCGTACGAGAATACGGCCCAAGATCTTTTTTCTACCACTTTTCCAACATTCCTTCTCGTAGTTGAAATAAAAATCACCTCCAGTAATGGGAAACCTACGGCAGTTATTGTATCCACGGTCAAAAGGACTCTACACCAGCTAATGCACAATCACAACTAATAAATGAAATTGAGTTGCTCGATTAATAAATGTTAGTTAAATAATCAATTAAATGAAAATTGCTCAATTAATACATTTTAGTCAAATAATTTTCCGAAATGTCTGATTCAAATCATAACGCTATAATATTGTATAGCTGAATAATATAACCGTGAGACTCTGTTTTTAAAACGACAAAAGTCGACGATAAAAGTCCTAAGTCTTCTGAGTGATATCAATTTACTTACCGTTTCTCGTCAATCCATGTTTCGCATTTAGAAGTAGAAGAAATACCAATAAGATAAAATATCTCAACTGTTTTGACATCATAATGAACAGAAGAAAATGTTGTCTAGCAGAACCAGCTGTAGGTGTATGCCGAATGAGACTGTTCTTTTAAATAAATGGCCGAAAGGTTACGCTTATCACGACTTGAAACTCATTTTCGGTGGTGTTTACACAAGTTTTTCTAGTGCTATATATCCGACCTCAAATACATATACATATGTCTTTTGCAAGGGTCTTCTCCACAGTTGGCAAAATATTTATATATGCTAGGTTAACTTTAAGTGGATGGATAATTTAATCCTGCGCCAATATTTTATTGTCCTAACTGATTGATCTTTTCTGGCATATGTCAACTAATAGCAGGCAATAACACTCAATAATCATCCAAATTGAACATATAATTAGATTACTTATCAATAAATCTGCACGGGCGGTAAAGGGATTCGTAGAAAAAGATTTCAGGAAAGTGCTGAGATGTAGATTGCCCCATCCCGATGCTCATCTATATTCAAAGATCGTTTACATTATGATGGTAGTCTCACCTGCTTGAGAAAGCATTTCAACATCAGCGCAAATGAAGTTGTCTTTTTGTCGTGAATTCGTGAATACTGTGATATGTTAAAATTGTTTCACATCAAATGTAAGGTATTAAACTAGACATACACAGTATAATTGATGTAATTGGTCGATTAGTCTAATGTTTGCAAAACACGCACGTTAAATAAAGCATTCAACAGAATATAGAAACATTGACCCAACGAAACTTAATCCTAATTTATCACCATTTAAGGGGTGTGGACTCTCAGGTACAGCCTCCGTAAAACTGCTGTAACTTCTTCAATATTCATTTAATCTTTATATAAGTATTCATTTTTTTGCAGAAAAAGGGTTAAGTTCAATAAATCCAACCATGAGTGACGAGCTGTTCGTTGTACGCGACGGTTGTGCTTAGAACCTGCTATAAACTTACTGCCAAAATGTACTGATTTCTTGTCAGTTATTCCAAACAACAGTTGATTATTTGCATTGAAAAACATCTATATGAGCCGTGGAGCCACATATCTAAATTGTAAGTTACAAACCACGTCAGTGATAACCACTTTTGATTTTCCCGGCATCGACATAACCGTAACAACATGGCTGAAAAATTCGACACCAAACCGGGGGAACCACTACCTGTTTACTTTAAACCAACAGATGTCTATAGACACTGGATTCCTCACTGTTTACGAAGTCTGCATGGCAGCAGAAAGAATTGCGGGTACAAATCATATTGACGGCGCGCAACTCATAAGCAAAAGAGGTTTGTGGAGGATATACTTCTCTGAGAGAAGCGATACACGCATACGTATCCAGCTCTTGGCGAAAGGAATAGCCTTACGTGGTCAGCATGTAAGTCTTTATGATAAGAGTCCCTTCCTTACTCATGACAATAGGGAGGCAACGAAAGTTATGATAGGGGGTATCCCCCTAACTAAGCTTATCAAATGATCAGATATACGTATGGCCCATTTATCAATTATACCAGTAAACCATTGTCAATACCAATCCGAATTTGTAAAGTTATTTTGTATTATACGACTGGTTTTATGATGATACATAGACAAGATGCTAAGATTTTGTAAGGATATAACTGAATGGAATGACAAGTTACAAGGTGATCCAGAAAGGAACCTTTTCAAGCGCTTATCTTTGCATTACAGACCCGTATTGTCGTACGTATTTAAACGTGGTTATAAGCTTAACACGCGTTTAACTTTGTCTTTGAACACATCGTTTAACTAAACGCTATTCTCGAAGATTGGTTAATTTAAACACGCGTCTAACTCACTGAAAAGTGTCTATGGGTATGGGGGTAGTTAACTCGCGTTTATCTAAAATTCTGCATTTTCCTATCGTGATACCATGGATTAAAATGAATAAAGATTTGTCAAATGATGGCCCATTAATATAAAGACAAATAATTAGTTAATGCATTAATTTGTTAATCAACAAATGTATTGGTAAATACTTTGACCCAATCAAATTCGTTGGGTTTTGTGCATATTAAAAGGTGTAGGCCATAGTATGATTGTCTGGATGAGTAAATGATTAGGGGAGGATGGGGCAACTGGTCCGGTTAAGCATATTTTCATGATATAAAAGCTAAAAGCTCGTGTAAATATTTATGGAATTGCTATAAAAATATCACCCATGTAACTGTTTACATAAAACATATAATCAATGTTAACAAATATCCAAACAAAAGGCCAATTACCACTATAGTCTATTTGGCCATCACGAGACAGTGACGTAACCGCGTATCTATATACTAATTTTCGGTCCCTCGCCTGATTAGATAGTTCAATCATAATTTTACACTCGCGTCCCTCTTCAACTGAAAAAGCGTGGTAATTGCGCCTCTAATACACGAGCTAATTAGATAGTTCAATGCCCGTTTTTTCCAGTTTTCGGACATGCGCAGAAAGGATCACATGTGAAAATCCGAAATGTTGAATTTCTTTTACTCGGGTAGTTACTGTTCGGACACAATTGAATGAGTGATGACATATGGTCTTCACCCAAAATATTTTCTTCAGGGATATAGCTACATTTCTGTATATGCGGCTGTTTGTTATTCTTAAAGAACGCATAGTAACAAGCATTTATACGGGACTATACGTCCAACAAATTAAAATATTTTACGACATTTTCTAAATGTAAACAAAAACTCTTACGCAGATCTTAAAGTGACACTTTCACATTAATAACATAGATGTACGCGGAGTTTGCTAACGATAAAGAAACTTTCGGTACCATACCAACCGTTGCTGCGCGACCGCGTTTAACATGGCGCACGCGATTCGGCGCACACGTAATGACGCAGACAAAGTGTGTACGCGTTTGTGGCGCAAACTGTATTGTAAACGGGGCATGCAGTGAAAGCAGGCAGTCCGTACGGTTGCTCCGCGGTGCATACCGTACAGTACAATAAAATGTAACGAGAGCAAGACACAAACAAAACATTAATCATAAAGCCAAGACCTTTATTTTAATAAAGAAACTAAAGAAACTTTGAGCAAGGCGCAAACCGTATCCAGGATAACATGTATTAAAGTGACTGAAGTGGCTGAAGGAAATACATTTGATGGAGTCACTGATGCAGTTGTAACCCCATGGCTGGTCATGAAGCTATGGGCTGGTGGATCATGGTCGACCCCCCCCCACCCCCCCCCCCCCCCCCCCCCACGCACACCCCACCCCAACCCATCCCCCACATACACCCCTTTCATTTTCTTTGTGCGACTTATTATACAGCGGTGCGGCTTACTGTATACGATGAGGTCTGAATCTTAATTTGAGGTGCTGCGGCTTATTCGCCGTGTGGCTTATAGTACGTAAATTACGGGATTGTCACATCATACCCTAAGGTCTAAGCCCCCTTGCCCCTTACTTCCCTTACTTGATAATATGGATATAGTAAGGCGGCCTTACTAAGGCCACATGGGTATCTGGATAAACGGAACGTGCGGTATTGCCCATCATACCCTAAAAGGGCACCAGTGGTATCTGGATTAGGGGGTTCACTATAAAACGCAGATAGTCTCAAATTACCTGGATATACTATACGCAGGTGTGCCACCTGTGATAACTGGATTTTAAGGGTGTAATAGGTAGTATTTCGGGAGGCCCAGTGAGGCCTTATTTAGAACACAACAAACATGACAAAGGGACTACATACGTTTAAGCCCTACATGCCTATTGGAGGAATAATGTATTTAAGTAAATAGGCCAAACAAAACCCGGATGGCACATAGTGTTTAAGTACAAGCATAGAATGGTACAAGTGATCTTGATGATAGACTCCGCCGACCATAAAACTAAACGACCGACTATAAAACTATAGAACCCATAACGCTCAGAACGTAGGCCTATTACCTGGATACAGTATGTGCATGGGTAGCCTATTACCTGGATACAGTACGTGCATGTGCAGTGGCGGCACCAGCATCAACATTTTAAAGGAGGAAAACGGGGTGGCGGGGCAATAAAAGAATCGGGGGAGACATTTTAAAGCTAATTTTAAGTTACTTTCAGTTTTGACATTAAAATACAACTTTTGTATTATTTGGGGTACAAAATGGGTAGGGACATGAGCTGACAGGGGGTAACTGGGGGAGGGGAGATTAAGGCAATCCAGATACTCTGAATATGTTAAGTATTCCTACACTGAATAGCCATTCAGGTGTCCTTATTAATCCACGTAGGCCCTAATAGCCGCATACACAGTTATCACGGGTGCCCTTAAATTCGATTCAAGATAAACCACATAGTCCATGGAGGTCCTAAACTGCTCACAAAAAGTATCGAAACACTTAGAAATGATCCAATATATAACGGCTCAAAAGGGTATGCATTAATCGAAGCAAATAACCAAGTGCATAATTTTGTTCTGCGTATTTTGACACCTCGATCGATGAGATACGATGTTGGAGAGCGGAATTATTGGATCACTAATACACAATCTTGATTATTAAAGTACATGGGCTGGTACCTGAATAATCAAGGGCACCATGTGTTATAGGCCTACATGCATGGCATACATGGATTTATTAAGGGCACATGGTGTATATGGATTATTAAGGGCACTGTGGTACCAATGTCAGTATTAAGGGCACCTAGGGTACATGGAGTATCAACGCCATACTCTTGCTGTTTTACAATACCCTCATCTTTATACGGTTTGATGTGACTAACCAACCGCTATTATAGCTTCGGCACCTATACCTGCTGCGCTTTCCATTATAAACTGGATATAATACGGGTACATTGGTATGGATATAATGCCGGCAAATGCGGTACCTGGGTTATTAAGGCCATCTGTGAGGGGTAGGGCCTAGGCCTATGGGCAACCGGTGTATTAAGAACACGTGGAGTACTTGGATTATGAACATGGGTATCTGTATTATTTAAGAGCCCATTGGGCCTAGGCGCATAAGGGTACCATGTCACTTACATTATATCAAGGGCACTTTAGGTACCTGCCCTGGGTACCTGATTAAGGACATACTCTTGATATTTATATAAACATTTATAACGCTTTGATATTACTCACCTCTGCCTATTGTGATGGACTATTACTGCCCGCTATATTCGGCACCCGCGATTAATTCAAGTTACTTGAATGATAAAGTAAGGGCACCTGGGTATCTCGATATAATGGCACACTGCAATACCTGGATTATGTGGTATCCGGTGCCATTAAGGGCACGTGTGGTAACTGGATTAGGGGTAGGGCTTAGGCCTATGGGGTCCCTGGATATAATGGGACAACGGGTACCTCCATTTCAAGTCACATGGGAGGCCTACATAGGTATCTGGAAAGACAAAGGTAGGCCTACCTACTTTAAGGCACATGTATACCTGGATTATCAAAAGCACCTGCGATATTCGGATTATTAAGGGACCGTCTGGATTATGTATACATGTAGGATATGTTCTTGATATTGTATCAAATTTTCTTACGCTTTGTTTACTTACCTCCCCGTGAAATCTTCTAGCGGGTCCGCGCGAAGCGCGGATGCCCGCTAGTTCTACTAATTGCAGCACATAACGCGCGCGACTACTCGCGGCGCTGGCGTATACACACGAGCGTTGAAAGGCGGAAGATACATACGCGTGCGTAAAAGCTGCGCCTGTTAAGTTACGTCACTGTCCAGAGGAAGCCAAATAGAGTATAACTAAAAACTTTACTTGGCACGGACCAGTTACCCCATCATTGGGGCAACTGGTCCTATATGTTCCAACGGTTAGAATACACAGAAATCATTGATTGACAACACGGTAACTAGGCAGTATTTTCTTTACAAACTCATTTCCATATCATTTAACGTGTAAAAAGGATACAGGTCTCATGAAACCCATGTTTTATACAGCTTTCGTGGTAAACGTGTAAAAAGCAGTAATACTAATGGTGTACAAAGCAAGCGCAATTTTCGACTGCACGTTTATATAAAACGGTATGAACCTAGTTAAATGGTTACATGGTTGTGATATTCAGACGCCCCATACATTTGTCTATATATACCCCTTTCTTTAATGATTTTATTTACTTCATACAATCATCATTTACTACTTATAATAAACTATCTTGATATTTAGCCAGCTTTTCATGTTACAGGGGAAGTTAGTCAATTATGACAATGATAACCCAACGGTTAATATACACGAAAAGCAGTGGATAAAATACATAAATCATGATATTTCGTCATAGCAAATACCTTTACAGACACCATTTAAAATATAATAAAGATGTAATTCATAATACCGAGGTTTTAAACCATTCTAAAGCAATTTCATGTCATATTGTAATCCTTCAATATCAGAAATAGTGGTATTAGACCCGAAATGCCCCAAAATGTCTAAGAACTAGAAAGAATGTGAATTATTTCATATTCTATTCACATTTCAATACCGAGTCATGTTTTATTGACACAAACAACTAATTTTCAAAATAAATTTTACAATTTTGATTAAGTTTTTGCAGGCGGACCAGTTGCCCCATACCCCTTCGGACCACTTGCACGTCATTTGTCGGCGAGATGAAACATTATTCAAACACGCCTGTGACGTAATACATTTTACGCCAAAATGTTTTAAAACATACTACCATTTTTCATAATAATCAATAACTCCAATACATTTCAGAAAAAAAGGCAAAAACTGCATTTTTGTTTTTAGCCATTACACAGATTTCTGTAGCCAGCGAGTATCTTTGAATTCGCAAATATTACGGCGTTCGGGTCCTACAAGTAGAGGAGTGTATTTAGATAAAATAAGAAATGGTGTACTTTGTTATTTGCAAATTTATAACTCTACCAAATGAATACCCGTGATGATGAGCAAAGTTTTAGCATTCTTTAAATGATAATTTTGATCGCAAATCCAAACCACCAATGTCCCAAATTAGCAACATGCGCCATTTTACGGTCGTTACAACCACAACCTATGGTTTTAATCATATTTCGAAAAGTCCCTGAGCACACTACGATATACCCCCATCAAATGCAATATGCACTTAGCATCTTAGGATGACTGTACTGCATGTATATATTTACTGTTGAATATCTATCAATCATATAAAATACATGAAACATGATCTAAACCCATCTTCATAAATCGCCCATACTATCTGTGAATTTTCAATAAAGTCACTCAAGGAGGTGGCTTCAAAGATCTGGAGAATATCCCATGTGTAAATACCTTAAAGTTGCAAATGTTTTGGAAACTAGAGGGTAAGTATATACGTCAGGTTTCAACATAAGTCGTACTGTTCAAAAGAAAGCAGTGTACCCATACAATTACAAAATCCTTCATTTCGGACCAGTTGCCCCATAGGACCAGTTGCCCCATATTCCCCTAAATAGAATTTAGATAGGTAAACATATCTCATTAAATATCTGGAACTTGTTACATTTTGTCACCGGCTTCCGAGACATAATGAGAGGCCTATGTGTTCACAGTTAGACTAAATAGGAATAATAAGCGTATTGTCTTCAATAAAATGTATTTTTTGTATACTCCTGTCAAGAAAGTACACTGGGAGACCGAATTATCAGTCAAAATTAAAGTTATAATTAACAAAGAACGAATTTAAGATATTAATAATCTGAATTAACCAATATCTTTAGAGTAACTGGTTTTGATCTATACGCCTACAGTGAAAATGAAGAAATAATTCAAACTATTGATATGTGGTCACAGGTCACTAATAGGTATATCAAATAAGGTGGGATCGTTTCAAAAAATCCTTAAAATCGTGATACGTGTCTCTATTTTAAATAGAAGTTGTCAAAAAAACATAACATTTTTGGTATCATATTAAAGACAATTTATCCAGCTACCAAATAAAAAAAGAATTAAAGCCACATGTTTAGCAACAGTGAAGTTATCAATCTAAACGTCGAGTGAGTCAAGGGTGGGAGCGGTGGACGAGGAGGCGGTGGATGAGGCGCCCATAGGTTTGTACACAAAATAGCGGGAAACTAGAACTTTTGAAATTGATGCCATTTTAAAAGTATACATAGGAAAGTTTTCAAACTTCTCATATGTGTTAATAACATGTGCCTGCTACTATGAATACTAATATTGAATTGTTATCTAGACATTCTCTACTAGAATATGATGTTCAATTCAGGGAGTGTTTTAATGTAAAAAATACACAGTTTTATTCATTTTATTGATTAAACAATGGCCAAATCGCAGTCTCTCTATTTCATTTGTGTGACTCTTCAGTCCTTTTCTACCCTGGGTAGTAAAACATTTAACTAAAAAAGCCAGAAGTGTTTCTTCACAGAATTGTTCATAGATTCATGAAAAATTTGCTATTTAGACCTATTTTGGACCACCCTGTATTCAAAATAAAAGGAACTTTAACGATATTCATGTAGTTCATTTTGATAACCATTTTCTTTTAAATTAAATGGTCCATGCAAACTAAATTTCATAGAATATTATATACAAACATTCATTTTATGCATTATTTCATCATAATTTTAGACACCCTGTACTTTTCCTGTGTACATTTTGGGCAAATGATTCTTAGCAAATTTGGTAGCACCTTCTGCGGTTGTTCTGATTTTGGTGACTATTTTCAGCTAAACCCTAAATTGTACAAACTATCAAACTATTTTGTGAGGAGCAAAAACGATCAAATTTTTTATGTTCCACCCTGTAAAAATTGTACACACCCTGTATAATTTGATTTTTTTTTGCAAAAATAAAAAACCTTGAATCTTAAGCTTTCCAACAATATATAGTTTGTTGGTCATTAAGTATGTAAAACTTAAGTTTTGTCCCGTTTAATCAGAATTGGTGCATTTCTCAACATTATTAGAAGTGAAACCTTTTTTTTTGACCAGTTTGTGACTTCTGACCATGTGCCCTACAAACGACGCATCTGCTGGTCGACTCGCACTTTAGAATGCTGTGTCATGTGTGTAGGGAGGGAATCAATCTCTTGTCGTTTGGAAAGCGACACATTTACCAGTCATACCACCCATGCCACCAACAAGACGAAGGGTAACATCATTTGTACCACGTCCGTCATTTACCCTTTATCATGTAGAGTGTGTGGACAGAGATCGACGGTCAACATTAAACAAGCTATAGTGAATTTTCACTGCTAAATATAAAACACTATCCATACACGTGTATATGGAAAGCCGACTTGATGGTAAATGGTTTCTGGATGATCAAAGTTTGATGACGATATTCTTGAAAATGTATTACGTCAGCAAAATGCTGACATTTGTTTGGACGGTTAAATTAGAGTTGTTGATATCTGTTTTTGTTTGAAAAGCCAAATTGCCAAGGGGTTTCTTGAATCAGTGCAATCCTTCAAAACGTCATTGAAGACATATCTTTTTAATTCATGAATTGTGCATTGTAGACTGTGTTTGTATAATACTCTCATGTATTGTACATTATATTTCATTGTGTTAATGTACTGTGGTTTGTAATGATTACTTATTTATATTTGTATGATAAGTTGTTGTTGTTGTATTTGTATTGCTTCCTTATTATGTTCTTATATTTTTCATACATGTATGTTATGCGCCTCGGGGTTGTGTTCACAACGTGAGGCGCATTATAAATACCCTTTTATTATTATTATTATTAATCGCACAATGCCATAAAGACATTGACGTATGACGTCATCCAAATGCTGAATTTTGATTGCTCGGTTATATTGCAGTGCTAAAATTGTACATATCAGACTACGTCAGCACCCAATTCTGATAGTCCAATACAGTATTAATTAAAGTGCGTATTATGTTACAGTTTTACTGTGCCTGCGTTATAACACGGTAACACGTGTTACGGTATATTACAGTTATTACTAGGGGGGGGGGGGGGGGGGGGGTACCGCGCCATTTTGTCCCGAAGCAATGGTTATGACGTCATATTTTTGTCGATTTTCAGAACTCTTGTATTGGATTTACGTGCAAAAAATATGCCCTTGGCATCATACTTTCCCAGGTGTGCAGTTCATTTTAAATTTCAGATGTTCTAAAATGGATGGTTTTCTAAACAATTCGAGAAAGAAAATCGAACTGCACACCTCAGAATTGCAAAAAAAGCATAAAACAAGTCAACTTTTTTGTGCCTTTGAACAGAGTGGCGGCCGGGATTGTAGAATTTAACACAGTGCATTAACCCATGAGCCATGATATAAATAAATTATTTGCGTGAATGTTTTCAATTAGCACGGTTAGTGTAGTGGAAAGAAAGTCGCTTGAGGAGCGAGAGGTTGTGGGTTCGAGTCCCATTAGGAGCACTTTTTGTTTTATATGCTGGATTTGCTTAGCATCATCTGTATGCTTGCCCACGCGGACACCACACTGCTGGCGTTTACCGTATCAAGGTTACGCCATTTTTTTTCTCGAAAATGTCAAAAAAAATTACCGTTCTTTTAAAAATAAGAATTATAATCAAATTACAAACACATTTTGTGCGAGAGCAACACACACATTTGGCAAAAATGGCACAATAAAAATCCGTTCGTTATAAATAAATGGACATGGTTAAATAATAAAACTATCACAATTACAGTCGTAAATCTCTGTGGCGTGCGTAGGTTGGCCATGTCGTTGGCAATAGGAAATCACGGGTTCGAATATTCTCATTATTTTTCTATTTTTTAAACTTGATGGTATATTAATGTAACATCATTGTTATGTCAATTTTTATCAATTATAAATGCCGCCCATGCGTTTATAGTTTTCTTTTTATTTATTTATCTATCATAAATTTATCCTTGATTTATTTAACTTTGTCTAAACAATTAAAATGCGTAAACAATTATATTATTGCTCGATATAGAGTGATTTAACTTGAGTTCAGTTTGATAATATGATAGCAAAACTTGTTGTAAAACCATTTTACCAGTGTGTCCAACAATTTCACACTTTGGTAATACATTCAGAGATGTCACTTTTAGCTTGTTATAGCTAGGCTCAATATAAGCAAGTTTGCGACCGGGTTTGCGACCTCTATAATTTTAGGCTGGTAACACAATCCCACAGTGCATTTCGTTAAAACAGTGTACATTATTTTTCCACGATACGTATCACGTGATAACCACGATCGATTTCGCAAAATATTGCAAAATGGCGCGGTACCCCAGCCCCCCCCCCCCCCCTAAGTTATTACTGTACCCTGTGTTACAGGGTGTTAGCGCCCTCAACGGAATAAAGCGCAATAACACTGACAATGACAGTATACGTACAAATACGTATACTATACGTATTTTATATTTGACACCTTTGAAATGATATTGATACAGAATTTATATGTCAAAACACTCAGGGGGTTGGTGGTCGGGGAGGTAAAAACAAGGATGGCACAATCATAAACTATACGTATTGGATATCCAACAATCTTAAACTATACGTATTGGATATCCAACAATCTTAAACTAAAAAATATTGGATAGCCAACAATCTTAAACTATAAATATTGGATAGCCAACAATCTTAAACAATAAATATCGGATATCCAACATTCTTAAACTAGTTTCGTTAGTGTTATTGCGATTTATTCCGTGTATAACACAGGGTACAGTAACAACTGTAATATACCGTAACACGTGTTACCGTGTTATAACACAGGCACAGTAAAACTGTAATATAATACGCACTTTAATTACAGTTATACTGTATTGGACTATCAGAATTGGGTGACGTCAGACTACATGTATATAAAAAGGCGAAATGCTCATCCGTCACATGTTCAAACACTTAAATATATAGATTTTAATAGTAGTTGCAGGAGGAAACTATAAACTATATAACGACGGCCTAAAGCAGACATGTAATGCGGTATGGCCTGATCCCCATTGCAACTATGTACAGTCAACAAAATAACAAATGTGCTGATCTCTCTAAAAGTATATATCCTACACAAACATATATCTCCTCTTTAATTTGAGATAGTGCACGCTAGGAATTGTTGATTATTGAAGACGTTACAATCCCAAATATAAGGTCGAGTATGATTTTCATTTTCACGCGTTATGTACCCACCCAACTGTAGGCTTCAAAATATGTTTTCTTTACGTTGGTTGGCGCGCATATTCATACTTATGGGCAACGTAGTATCTTTTTTACTGTGATATTTTTCTTGAAATTTCGATGATTTTTTGAGACCGTACTATTAGTTTTAGGAATCTCAAAATTTGGCTTGGCTATAGTATTATAATGGTATGGTAGTCTAGTAATGTATCACTGGGTTTTTTCTTAAGGGTTTATCTGAGGACTTCATGAATCACCACATGGTACGCTTTCACAGGCACTGACTTTAGTGCATTTATTCTTTTAACAAATAAAGCTACTTCCACCATTTTCTATAATATAGCCGTAATTACGGTGTTTGTAGAAAACAAATAACAATATTAAATGTCTTTATGACAAAAATATATTATCAATATATTCCTTGGGATACTATACATCGGTATAAAATTTAAAAAGTTGAAAAAGAGTGACAAAAAGGACTTTTGGAACATTTTAGAACTATTGGGTCGGTCGGTCGGGAATTTTGTTCTTTTCCTTTTTTCTCCTTCAAAATGACTTAGGCCTAAATATTCACAAAAACATATGGGTCAGTTTTAATTTGCACGTGATTTTGTCTTCTGTAATAAATAAAAGAGCACAGAACAGGGTTTGTTGGTTTTCTTCGTCTAAACACCATTTTACCACATACTTCCAATAAAATTTCCCTAAGAATATGTAAATATAATCTTAAGGTGTTGACATTATTCGCCACTTATCATGTCCTCGTTTATGCCAGACCACTCTTCATAATGGATGACGGGATTATTATTATTCTAAGATTCGAGTACGTTACAAGCTACAAATATATAGGTTGATCATGATGCCACACATCGTTCCTAAAGAGCAATCATAGACAGAACGAGGTTGACAAATGGGAGGACACTAGTCGTAAAATAATGCGATTTATGAAATCGCTGAATGATTTTGTCGTTAGACTCGAAGTAAGTTATACTTTCGAGTGCTGTACGGATATAACTCAAAATATATATGTGCTAATGCATTTTTAGAAATTAACTCAACTACTCGGTAGTCAAATCATGGCACACTGAGTACCACCAATTGAAATCCAGTTTAAGTGTAAGAGGAGAAGCAATGGCTCCTCCTGTACAGCGTGTCCCAGAAAACCTGCAACTTCTGTAACAGAGCTCTAGTTTTACTTTTACACTATGGATAATGTTAATGTTATCACATTCTGAAAAACTCAAAATCTCTACTTTATACTCGCGAAATGATAATCAAGATTGCTTGATTGACGTGGAAATTATGCTTGATAAAAGAGAGATGAAACAAAACAGTTCAACCGATTTAGCGGTACCTGCAGCTGCAACTCAACGAGTGCACCAACGGGTAGCTGAAGAATAGCGCTACCTCGCTAGTAACTGAGGCGTAACCCAAAGTTTTGAGAGCGCCAATGCCGGGTAAGCAACTAGGCTAGTAACTGACGGGTAATTTACGCTAAATGTTATACCTGACCGGACCCAAGAGTAAGTTGGGGCATTCTCAATTAGATGTTGCTTTAAGCAATTTGATTGAGTATTGATTTAGATTAGATAACGTTTTATGCCACAAGTCAGTCGATTCTAGCAGTAGCGTAAATTTGTTGTGAACATTGGAGGGGATGATTCGCTGATGCTGAAGGACCAATTGAGCTTGCATGCCCAGGGGGTGTCTATTTGAAGTGGAATGTGACCCCTCATAAGCTGAAAGATTTTTATATTTTTGAAAATCCATTCATGCAATTTGGTGACTTTTTTAGTCAACATTTAGATCAACTCCTTTTGCCCATTCAAACACTAATCGCACCGATTTTGGGTCATATTTGACAAAAATGTACTAATTGCCCAAGGATCTTAAATAATGACTAAATAAAATAAAATAATTATTGTTTTTATTAATTAATAGCCAAGTTTCAACATTATTGTGAGTGGAAGGGTAGAACTAGAACGAAATAAAAAAGCATATCGTGTCTTGCGTGGTCTGGGAATCGAACCGGGTCCCGCGGTTAACAAGCGAAGAACAAGGTGTCCACGCCACGGAAGTATTTGTGTTAAGAGATGTGTTATAATTGTATATAATTGTTTCCATCGGGTGCTTGTGTTTGCCATTAAAATTGTGCTTTTGGTGCAATGTTTGTATGTGCCCCTTGCCCAAAATATGTTTGTAATGTCATGATAGTCCTTATTTTTGAAAAAGCGGTAAACAAACTTCGAATTTTTTGGCCATAAAATGGCATCATTTTTTCCGGATCGCAGGCCGACTCCACGTGATTCCTGATTTAACTCACCTATGACCTAGCGAGTGACGACACGTTTTTAATATTACGGAGGACCATTAACGCCAGGATTTCACAGTAAACTATAGGTTAACACTTGGCATATGCGCCAATAAATTTTGTAAGGGGACGATGCTGATTAATGTGGATATTTACCTCGCTAGTTGCTATGCTGGTGTTACTCGCCAGTTATGCTCTAAGAATTACATCGTTAGTAAGTTATGCTACAGTTAGAGCATAACTACTAGGAAGGTAGCTTACCTCCCTGTTAAATTACCCGTCATTGGTGCACTCGGCCGGATATCGTTTAGCCCCAGTGTCGTTTCGCAAGTCCATTTCTGGTTTATTTGATGTGCAATACGAATCGTTGGTTTTACTTTTAAATGTCAAGACAGATGATGCACTTTATCAAAAGACAAAAACCAAAAGAAAGAACTTCAAAACATGACAGATGGACGGAAACAGTTTGGGTGGGCTTTATTCTGGTTTGAACCGGCATTGGGGTTTATTTTTTGTTTTTCAGTAAACATTGATTTTGGAAAATGAATCGAAAATATATTTCCATTTCCACTGTTTTCTTTAACTAGATTTATCTTCAAAATCTACTGTCAGACATCTTATATTACTACACTGCCAAAATATTGCTTATATATTACTCACATTTTACACAACGTTGTTCAAGTATGCAGCAGCTCAACTGTTGAGTAAAAATTGCCCAACACAGGTTTTCACCAACAGTTGAACAATTCCAGTTACTCAAAGGTTGGGCAATTATATTCACTCAACAGTTGTTCAAGTATGCAGCAGCTCAACTGTTTAGCATTTTTAACCATTTGTTGAGTGTTTTATTATTTATTGGTTGTTTGGCTTTTGTTAAGTGATTCGTTGGGTATTTTAATACCTCTTTGTTGTTTAATTCACGAGGTTTTATTAGGCGTTGGGCATTTGCAAATAGGTTTTACTTGGTATCTGACATTTTCTGTTGTTGTTGAAGCAGCTTGAAATAGCTACTTCGGTAGGCTTATTACATGTCCAATGCTCTCCCATCAGAGCTATTCAGCCTTCTGATGGCCACTGGCCAGCAATTCTAATGAATAGTCAGAAAAAAACGCTTTCTTAATCCGAATACAGAGCATCCTTTAAAACCTAACACGTATATGTCAAGTGAACCGAGGATACATATATCAACCGACAGACCCAAAATAATGTCCCTAGCTCTGGCTGTTTCAAGCTTTCTCGCCCAACTCACGAATAACCATACCTAACAGTGATAAGCTGAAAAGACTAAAAACTATACGAACATGTCTAAATAAGCTTATTCTAATGGAGAACTACAAAGATTTGGACTGATCTATCACATCATCTTAGTTATTGACAGACCAAGCTTCAAAATCAGACTCACAAAACGCCTGTCAGATGTCACAAACTCTGATGTTGATGCGAATTCACCGTTTTATTTACCCGATTATGATTTATCCAGATCCAGAGATCTCAGCTCGTGCACAAGATGATTGAATGACGATTGCGTATCACAAAATTGGCTGAGTGGTGCAGAGTAAGAAAATCACTATTGGGAAAAGTGTGCTTTAGCTCCCAGATACTAGACTGTACTAAACTGCTCACAAAAAGTTAGGAAACTTTTTTTAATCAAGTATATTTTTATTATTTATTACCCTCTTTGTATCTGTTATATATCAATGGAAATCTGAAGTGTTCCTCTTTAAAATGATACCACATTTGCAATGATTACATATTGCTAAACTTGGCCACATGAATGAGAATGAGGCAAAGTCACAAATCAAATGTGCCAAAATTTCCGTTATCTGTGCTAAACAGTCAATAGGTAATGATCAATAATCAAACCGGTCATGCTTGAGAACCATGAATGGTTTACACAAAGATGTGCACCAGTGAGCACAAGTTACCCCTCATCTCTTTAGAAAACCATTATTTGGGTATTTGCAAGACTGGGTTAACAATGACTCCAGGTGGAAGGTCATGAAGGTAAGTGATGAAAGGTTCATGCCTACAACTTGTACATTTTTCTGAGACACGGTAAACGTTTTGCAGTTTCAATATGCCGCGTTTAACAGATTTGGAGAGAGCCCGTGCCATTACCTATTAACTGTTTAGCACAGATAACGGTAATTTTGGCACATTTGATTTGTGACTTTGCCTCATTCTCATTCATGTGGCCAAGTCCAGCAACATGTCATCATTGCACATTTGGTATCATTTTAAAGAGGAACACTTCAACTTTCCATTGATATGCAACATAATACAAGAGGGTAATAAATAATAAAAAATATACTTGATTAAAAAAAGTTTCCTAACTTTGTGTGAGCAGTTTAGTATCGACCAATACTAGAACACCCAGTATCGCTCGATATTGGCACGTTATTTTGTTCTAGTATCGGTCGATACTGGTAGAATGTGTACCAGTATCGACCAATACTGGAACATGACAAATGTGCCAGTATCACCCAATACAATATCAGTGAAGTTGGCTTGTATGGTTATTTTCTCTTTCTGGAAAATAGGGTGGCTCTGAAAAGAGCCGTTTTTTAGTATTTAAAACTACCTGTGATAGGAATCTTTGGGAGGTTCGTCTCTTCTCTCGTGCGGTTTATTATATACGTTGGTGAGTATCTAGTGTTGTTATGTGTCGGTGTTTCCGTTTCTTAATGACTGCAGCTGGTTGTTCTTTTTAGATGGACCCGTCGAAGCTGTTGTCTTAGACACTTCATTATTATTATTTGTTTGGTTATTCGTGACAAGTACAAACGTCTTACGCTTGACGTCACAATGACATTATAAACATGGCCTCAATATGCCGTTTTATATTTGTGTAGTGAAATATACAATGTAGGCCAACATTGAAATGTTTGCCAAAAAACTTCATATCGGAATGTCACGACATAGCTACTTGTTTGTTTTTCGATGCTAAGATGGGGTTTTCAACGCAAAAATCACAATATTTTAATCAATATCAAGGACGGCCTATGAAATCGATTCAGAAACTATTTAATATATCATATGGAATAATAAATAATTGGATGAATACGAAGAAAAAGACGAAGAAAAAAAGAAGAAGATTTTTTCTTCTTCTGAGAGTAGGCCTACTGTAATTTTCTGAATAAAAATAAATGATGAAAGAATTAATTAAAAGTCACAACAAGGTTCGGATTGTACATGTTTTAGTGTTGGCTAACGCGCTGCGTGTAGACAGCCTTATAGCCGAGAGCAGCGTTCGTGACCGGTGGTGCCATTGTTAGCACGCATGTGTGCTCCTATGTTGTGTAGGGGTGGTTGCGTTCGCCCACACCGACGTGTATACTTTTTCTGCCACGTCCGTCAAACGGTAATAAAAGCGGAGCAAGCAGCGCAACATCATTATTATTGAATTGACACAAGAACGAACTCATCATCATGATCAGGTCTTGATGTGGTAAAGCGTCACCGCAAAGCTTGGTTGATAAATCCAGGGTATTATCGAAAAATCTATCCGTGAGGGTATCAAAGCAAAGACGGTAAAGATGATCAAATTTATTTCTGGTCTGATTTACGAGGAAAACCCGTAGCGTCTTGAAGTAGTTTCACGAGAACGTGGATATCTCAACGATTTTCGTTTGAGATACATATCATCGGTAGTTTTCCAAGCCACTCTATTTTTCAAAAAGAGAAAATGATCATGAATACGTAACGTAAAATTGACTTTATCAATCAACTCATCCTAATAGAATCCATGAAAGCTCTTTTCAGAGCCACAACAACTTCAAGAGAAAGATATTAAACGACTCCATTTAGTGTGTAGTACTCCAACATAAACAATGTTGTTCCCAAACCATAATGAATAAGATGGGTTTCCCTCGCAATATTTTAAAACACTACGACATTTTTTTCTTCAAACAAATAATATAACAAAATCCCGCAATTCATATAACAAAATATTTGAAAAAGGTAAATATAACTATAATGCACTCAAAGCTGACATCGTAAAAATGTCGCTAACTTTTAAAGCTGAAATAGTTGTCCCCTTTTCACAAATATGACAATAGACGAGTTCTGGAACAAATTAAATCGTTCCATTATCTTGCGATACTGGAACATGTAAATAGTTCTAGTATCGAGCGATACTGGAACGATTTACATGTTCCAGTATCGCTCGATACTGGAACATTAATTTGGTTCCAGTATCGATCGATACTGGAATGAAACCGTTCCAGTATCGGGCAATACTGGAACACATGAAGTGTTCCAGTATCGGTCGATACTGGAACAAAATTTGATGTTTCAGTATCGACCGATGGAACATGTAAATTGTTCCAGTATCGAGCGATACTGGCAACATTCTTGTACCAATATCGACCGATACCAGTATCTGAGACCTAAAGTACACTTTTCCCTAAAACCAATAGTTTACAGAGTGAGTCAAAAAAAAAAAAAACTCAACTTTGTGATTTATTATCTTAATATCATTGCTAGAAATTCACAGATTTTTTCTTGGGGTAGACGGGTTATCTCATTAGGTTTCTAAAGAATTTCAGTTTGTTGAAATCGGTTGTGGTAAACATATGTTATGCTCATTTGCGTAAAGGGAACATTCTATAAACCGAACAAGATTTGCAATATTTTCTGTTATAAGATCTATTGAATTCCACTATTGAAAACGGTCCACACTCTATTTAAATTTGTTGTTGTTGTTGCTAAATTCGTGTAATAATGGCATTGAATTGTCATTATTTCGCATTTAATGTTTGAAAGATAACTGAGAATAGGGGATTTGTCTTTATTAACTAATAATTGTGTACCATACATGAATCCACTTGTTCATTAATACCAAGCATTATTGAGTAAATACTCAATATTGTGTTGTTCGGTTTCAAATTGCAGTAACTTTACCAAAAAATAGTCATATATGGAAAACCGAAGAAACGTCATGATTCTTTTTGATGACGATAGTGAATAAATGCATCTGTTGCCGCATCGATCGCGTTCATATACTGGTAAAAAATATTTTGAATACTTATTTTACTTGGAGTACTGTACACCTCTTTCTTTTATTCACCCTGTATAGCAATTCATTCGGTTAGCATAGATTAAAAAGGGAGTCGCTTGGTCGATAAAACATTTCAAAGAAGCCATTCAGAGAGAGATGATATTCAAACAGAAGTCAGTTAGGTCTAGGAGCGCCTCTGCCCCCTTAGATTCATATTAATTTTGTTACTAGAACAATAACATTTAATTGTTTCTAAGACTTTTCCCATACACTATTATTTCGATGTTGGTGCCCTCGACCTTTTGTACATTTTGGCGACGTCGCCGGAGCAAAAAGAAAAAACATGAATACTACATGTGATAATGTTATTGGTTATGAATATGCTTATAGTGACTTTTACAATGTACACATTGATGAATGAGTGAATAGCGCTTCTAATGTAGACGTTTATTGGTATTTGTCTTTCTAAGATTATCAATTTAAATCATTTATGCAAAACTAACTATACACATTTTGACTTCATAATGAGTATTATTCCACTTTAGAATAATAAATCAATTATTTAAATCTTTTACTGAAAGCACACATATTCGAAATTACAATCTATTTTTATATAAGTTGTTAATTCAATGTTTGATCCTGCGTGGGTTTCGAGCAAAAGTTACTTTGAGGCTAATGATTAAAACAAAGCATAAACTGTTAGAAATCGACGTTGATTTACAGGAAAAATATACGGTTTTTACCGTTTTAAAACAATATTTACACCAACAAAATGGTATAAACCCGTAATTTTACGATTCCCTCGATATTAACTTTATTTTAACGTTATTTGTAAAATATTCCGGTTTTTACAGCAAATGTAAAAATTGACGTTAATTAACAGGACAAATACGGTTTTGACCGTTTCAAAACAATATTTACACAAAGAAATGGTAAAAACCCGTAATTTTACGATTCCCTATAGGGGAATATTGGGCAACTGGTCCTATGGGGCAACTGGTCCGAAACGAAGCGATTTTGTAATTGTATGGGCATACTGCTTTCTTTTGAACAGTACGATTTATGTTAAAACTTGACTTATATCCATCCTAACCTTCTACATTCCAAAACATTTGCAGCTTTAGGATATTTACACATGCGATATTCTCCTGATCTTTGAAGCCACCTCCTTTATGCGATTTATGAAGATGGGTTTAGATCATGCTTAATGTATTTTATAAAATTGATAGATATGCAACAGTAAATATATACAGGCAGTAAAGTCATCTTAAGATGCTAAGGGCATATTGCATTTGATGAGTGCTATATCGTAGTGTGCTAACTTGGGACATTGGTGGTTTGGATTTGCAATCAAAATTAGTATTTAAAGAATGCTTCAATTTAACTCGTTATCACGGGTATTCATTTGGTAGAGTTATTTGTTGATGAATTTACAAATAATAAGTATACCATTTCTTATTTTATCTAACGACACTCTACTTGTAGGACCCGAGCGCCGTTATAATTGCGAATTCAAAGATACTCGCTGGCTACAGAAAACTGCGTAATGGCAAAAAACTAAAATGCAGTTTTGTCTTTTTTTTCTGAAATGTTTTGGGAGTTATTGATTATTATGGCAAATGGTGGTATGTTTAAAAACATGTTGGCGTCAAATTTATTACGTCACAGCCGTAATTGAATAATGTTTCATCTTAACAAAGTGCTGAATCATTTGTTTGGGCAAGTGGTCCGAAGGGGTATGGGGCAACTGGTCCACCTGCAAAAACTTAATCAAAATTGTAAAATTAATTTTGAAAATTAGTTGTTAGTGTCAATAAACATGACTCGGTATTTAAATGTTTTAAATTCTTTCTAGTTCTTAGACATTTTGGGGTATTTTGGGTGTAATACTACTATTTGCTATTGAATGATTACAATATGATACGAACCTGCTTTAGAATGGTTTAAAACCTCGGTATTATGAATTACATCTGCATTATATTTTAAATGGTGTCTGAAAATATATTTTCAATGACGTAATATCATGATTTATGTATTTTATTCACTGCTTTTTGTATATATTAACCGTTGGGTGATCATTGTCATATTGACTAACTTGCCCTGTAACATGACAAGCTGGCTAAATATCAAGATGGTTTATAATAATCGGCCGAGTGCACCAATGACGGGTAGCTGAAGAATAGCGCTACCTCGCTAGTAACTGAGGCGTAACCCAACATTTTGAGAGCGCCAATGCGGGGTAAGCTACTAGGCTAGTAACTGGCGAGTAATTTACGCTAAATGTTATACCTGACCGGACCCAAGAGTAAGTTGGGGCATAACATTTTATGCCACAAGTCATTCGATTCTAGCAGTAGCGTAAATTTGTTGTGAACATTGGAGGGGATGATTCGCTGATGCTGCAGGGCCAATTGCGCTTGCATGCCCAGGGGGTGTCTATTTGAAGTGGAATGTGACCCCTCATAAGCTGAAAGATTTTTATATTTTTGAAAATCCATTCATGCAATTTGTTGATTTTTTTTAGTCAAAATTTAGATCAACTCCTTTTGCCCATTCAAACACTAATCGCACCGACTTTGGGTCATATTTTGACTAAAATGTACTAATTGTCCAAGGATCTTAAATAATGACTAAATACATAAACTTATTATTGTTTTTATTAATTAAAAACTGATAAAAACAAGTTTCAACATTATTGTGAGTGGAAGGGTAGAACTAGAAGAACGAAATAAAAAAGCATATCGTGCCGTGCGTGGTCTGGGAATCGAACCGGGGTTCCGCGGTTAACAAGCGAAGGACAAGGTGTCCACGCCACGGAAGTATTCGTGTTAAGAGATGTGTTATAATTGTATATGATTGTATATATCGGGTGCTTGTGTTTTTCATTAAAATTGTGCTTTTTTGGTGCAATGTTTGTATGTGCCCTTCGCCCAAAATATGATTGTAATGTCATGATAGTCCTTATTTTTGAAAAAGCGATAAACAAACTTCGAATTTTTTGGCCATAAAAATGGCATTGTTTTTTTCGATCTTGGTTTACACTCACCTATGACCTAGCGAGTGACGACACGTTTTTAATATTACGGAGGACCATTCACGCCAGAATTTTACAGTAAACTATAGGTTAACACTTGGCATATGCGCCAATTAATTTTGTAAGGGGACGATGCTGATTAATGTGGATATTTACCTCGCTAGTTGCTATTCTGATGTTACTCGCCAGTTATGCTCTCAGAATTACATCGTTAGTAAGTTATGCTACAGTTAGAGCATAACTACTAGGGAGGTAACTTACCTCCCTATTAAGGTACCCGTCATTGGTGCACTCGGCCGACAAGTACTAAATGATGATTTCACGAAGTAAATAAAATCATTAAAGAAAAGGGTATATATAGACATATGTATGGGGCATCTGAATATCACAACCATGTAACCATTTAATTACGTTCATATCATTTTTTCTAATAAACGTGCAGTCGAAAATTTCGCTTGCTTTGTACACCATTAGTATTACTGCTATTTAAACGTTAACCACTAAAACTGTATAAAACAAGGGTTTCATGAGATATGTATCCTTTTTTACACGTTAAATAATATCGAAATGTGTTTGTAAAGAAAATTCTGCCTAGTTTCCGTGTTGTCAATCAATGATTTTTGTGTATTTTAACCGTTGGAACATATAGGACCAGTTGCCCCAATGATGGGGTAACTGGTCCGTGCAAAGTAAAGTTTTTAGTTAGTGGTAATTGGGTATTTTGTTTGGATACTTTTTAACATTGATTATTTGTTCTATGTAAACAGTTATATGGGTGATGTTTTCATAGCAATTCCATACATATTTACTCGAGCTTTAAGCTTTTATATCATGAAATATGCTTAACCAGACCAGTTGCCCCATCCTCCCTAAATAAACGTTATTTGAACGTTATTTGTAAAATAATCCTTTTTTTCACAGCAAACGTAAAATTTTAAAAAATAAACAGATTTTACCGTTTTAAAACAATATTTACACCAAAGAAATGGTAAAACCCGGTAATTTGACATCACCCAGAAGTGAAGGAGCTATTTCGATGAAATTTTGTCTGTGTAATCACTGTTCCTTAAAAACATTATGGTGCAAAAATGGTCTCATAAGTATGTTTACTTTTTATACAGGTGGCACTAGATGCCAAGGCCATGTAAATCAATGATGTCTTCCAACGGTGATGTGTATATATGGTAAATCATAATGGTCCAATAACTGATTTTTGTAGGAGGCCTTCCAGAAGAATATTAGGCTCGGATTTTTTTGTTTGTCATTTCTCACTCGTAGGTTTCAATTTATCTCTGTAAATGACAACATTTGTAAGCCTTATACTCCTCTGGAAGGCTACCCACAAGGATCAGTTGTTGGACCATTATCGTTTACCATGCACACAGCACCGTTGAGAGACGTCATTGATTTACAAGGCCTTGGCATCTAGCGCCACCTGTATAAAAAGTAAACATACTTATGAGACCATTTTTGCACCATAATGTTTTTAAGGAACAGTGATTACACAGAAAAAATTCATCGAAATAGCTCCTTCACTTCTGGGTGATGTCAAGAACTCTTTGATACCCCCCGCGTATTTCACTGTACAGACGAATACAACGACATGTTGAGGTCGGCCATGTTTATTGACGTCATTATGACGTCATGCGTGGGATGTTTGCACTTGTTTTAGTATGTATGTCAAGAAGAGACCACCAGCTGTACCATCTCTTGCCCCCCCCCACCCCCCCCCCCCCCACCCCCCCCCCCCCCCCCCCCCTAGTAAACAGTTTTACAAAAAAGTCTCGGTAGGACGAGGGTTAAAGTAAAGACTGAAGTGAGAAATTAACCTCGAGTCTTAGCTCGCATAGACTCGCAAAAAAAAGGCGCAACCTTCAGAACGATGATCAGAAACTACCAATGTGTGCAGTACACGTACAGTTTAGGATAAAGAAAGATAGGACTCCGTCAAAAGTGTATATTCTGAAGGTACGATAAACTGAATGGATGTTACGATGTGCAACCTACGTTTATCACCTTTTTGTCAGCCTCTTTCGAGAATAGTTTTAAATAATGGATTTAAATATGCATTTAAATGTGATTTATTCCGTGGCAACTAAAAGACAAAGCACTCAAACGGTTCTAGATGTTTTTAGAACACTATAGAATCGTTACCACGTAAATATGCGAAAATTAAGCCTCTTGAATTGTAAAATATCAGGGTCTGTCGCTTTTGATTATTTAGACAATCAAGCCTATTAGAATAATGGCGCGCTAAATATATTACAAATCACCACATCCGAATCTACTAGGACCTTCACAGTTACAGATTGTTCGTATATATTAATTGTGTTTTATAATATTTCCGTTAATTACGCAAAACTTCGTATTTCTTTAATAGAAGTAGATCGCGACGGGTATATAGTGTGTGTCTTGAAGTGCGGTACTAGGGTCGCAGTAAACACAAACCCATTGCTTTATCTAAGGTCGCAGTAAACCCAATCCCATTGGTTTATCTTTTTGTTTAATTAAAAGATGATTTGGACTTTTAATTGGTGCTACTCATTTGGAATATTTGCAATGCTAGCAACAATACATGGAACAACCGGCCAAGGTAAGTAACAATGTGTTATTTTTACGTCTTTACGATTCGAAATCCAGTAAAAAGTTGGGTTTTTAAAATCAAATCTCATTTCAAAAATATCTGCTTTTAAGGACCATTATATGAAAATGTTAGTAACCAAGAACTCTATACATTTAATATCGAAAGAGTCAAACCTACTCTCTAAATGTAAACGAGTGGTTTTCCACTTTTTCAAGGATTTAAACGCAGGACAACACGTTTTTGAGTGGAAAAACTCTCTAAAAGGATTTTATATGACAATGTTTCACTCTATTGAGAGTGAAAAATTAACTTTCACACTCATTTTACAATGGAAATGTTCCACTCTAAAACGGGTTGTTATGCGTTTCACTTCTCCTTTTCGAGTAAATTTCCACTCTTTCCACTCGTGTTACATGTACATTAAGAGAATACGAGGGTCATTTAACAAGTTCTACCTCCTCACTAATAACGTCGCTAATATGAATGGCAGCCTCATGACATTTGTCATGATTATAGCTATGAATCATAGCTACACATTCATAGTAAATGATAATTGTTATATCTGTTACACTATTTTAGAAACGGAAACCGCGGACAATTACTCTAAAGATAAATGTCATGTTCTTTTCGGTTTTTCTAAGTATTGCATGATAAGATATAAGAGCACGATTAAAATATTGAAAATGGAAAACAATGGATGATATCTGATTAATATATAGTATTATCATATATAAATAAGATTGTAAGCAATATTAACCTTTGTATAATATCAACTCGAATATATTGCTACGCCTTTAGAATTTCAAATTGTTGTTGTTATAAGATAAGCCACAGTGATGCCTCGCATGTTAAATCTTTATATGCAACCGTCAGAATAGTCAATCAGGTAGCATAGGCGTACGCAGGATTTTTTACCCGGGGCTTAAAAATATTTTTCATTGGTTCGCACCGTTATCCGCGGTAACGCGGACAGGAGGAGTCTGAGGGGGATGTACACTCTCAGCAAAAAGGTTCAACTTAGAACCATAAGTGGTTCCTCACGTTGTCCTCCATATGGAACCCTCATGGGTTCTTCCCAAGAACCATTTCATTGTAGAACCCTCTTGAAAGGTTCTTTAAAGAACCAAAAACAGTTTCTTCAATTTTGTCGTCTATATGGAACCCTAAGGGAAGAGTTCTTCAAAATTTGATTTTTCCCTTCAATTTTGTAAAAGCAAACAATAGGGCGTAAGGGCTTGAACTTGCAAATAAATTAAAAAGGATTTGCGCGTAATATTGGCTATAGTAAAAGCCATGTTGTTAAGCTTGACTGATAATTAAACAGTGAAACTAATTTGCGCGTAGCGCGCCAAAAATGTCCAATTTAACACTAAAAGGGCCCAGAAAACGTTTATGAAGCCATCTTGTTCCAATTGAATAACAAAGTAGTATAAAAATAATTGACGCGGAGCGCGCACAATAAAGGTTTAGAAAAACGTTCTTGAAGCCATCTTGTTAAGCTTGAATAATAAATAAACAGTGAAACTAATGTCTATTTTAACAGACAGAAAACGTTTATGAAGCCATTTTGTTGAAAGTGAATAACACAAAATAAAAAATAATGCCCGCGGAGCGCAAAAAGTTGGCTATTGTAAAAATAAAGGTTTAGAAAAACGTTCCTGAAGCTATCTTGTTAAGGGGGCTGTGCACCTTCGGTATAGCCTCCGTAAAACTGCCGTAATTTCTTCATTATTCATTTGATCTGTATAAAAGTATAAAAAAATTGCAAGAAAGGGTTCAATGAATCCAACCACTACCATTTTGGAAAAAAATATTTAAAAAAACTTTGTTGACCCATTTTAGGTTCTGCAAAGATAACTCAAAATATATTGTATCAACACATTTTTGAAAATCTTTATTATTTTTCGAATTATAGGCCAAAAAGTGCCAACAAACGAAGCATTTTAACACTAGAAAAGCTCTAGAAAAACGTTCCCGAGCGTACAAACTCGCGGTTTTGGTCCAGAAACACGTTCATTTAGTCATCTTTTTATAACTTGAATAAAGAAACATTGAATCTATAACTCGCGCGAAGCGCGCAAAAATGTCTATTTTTTTCACTAAAATGGACGAGAAAACGTTCCTGAAACCATGTTGTTAAGCTTGAATAGTTAAACATTTAAAAAATTTGCGCAAAATAATGGCTTCTTTTGAGGGGGCATCGTGCCCACCGTGACAATGATGGTGCGGGGGGGAGGGCACTCTCCGCTCGCACTGTCTATGAGACTTGTAATCCCTTCATTTAGTTCTGAATGTTGAAGATCTCTTTGTTATTTTGAAAAGCAAATATGACTGTTCTCTACACAGAGAAAAATGTTTACATAATTTTAGGTAAATACAGAACTCCATAATAATTATGTAAAGGCCCTGTCACACCATAACGTATTGCCTCAACGTATGCCAACGTATGCGAAATATCGAAAAATACGTTGGTGTACGTTGGCGTACGCTGATATAAGTTAGGGGTGCGTTGGGAATACGTCGTTTACGTTAAGAGCACGCTGTGATACGCTGTGACAATTTGGACCACGAAAAAATATTGAGCATGCTCAAAATTTCTCGACGTACTCAACGTGTGCTTAATACGTTCTGCATAAGTTCCCGGTAAGTTTGTGGTACGTTAAATATACGTTGACATACGCTGACATACGTTAGTGGTACATTACTCTTACGTTACTCGTAAGTTGGTATACGTTGATGAACGTAGGCTGGGGAAAACGTACAGCCAACGTAGTGATAAGGAGTTGATAACGTATATGTGTCGTATGTCTAACGTATGCCTGACGTATTTCCAACGAGTTTCAACGTATTCTCACGTATTCACCTTATGCCGGGCGATCGTGAAAGGCCCTGTCACGTATCCATAGCGTATTGAACGTATACATAGCGTATGACAAACGTATTGATAGCGTATCACTAACTTATAACATACTTATGACAGCGTATCACAGCGTATGCGAGTGTATGCGAGTGTATGCGAGCGTATGACTAACGTATGCTTAACGTATACTTAGCGTATTCGTAGCGTATGTCTGCCGTGTTCGACGTATCGTCAGCGTATCCTCGACGTACAACGAACGCGTGGCTTATTATGCCGCTGTAGCACGTATAAATACCGCGCCGATCTCACATTACATCATTCCCGCCGATGTCATCAAGCAGTTAACATGCCTCCCAAGAAGAAGCAAGCAACCAGGGGCCGAGGCCGAGGAGGAGGAAAAAGCAAGAAGGCCAAGACAGACCATGAAGAAGTGAGGATGAGATACTCAAGGGACCCATTTATATACTCAAACCCTCCATAAGTTCCCAAAACGCCGAATGCGCGCTAGCTGTACGGTAGCCCTGTCACACCATGGCGTATTGCCTGAACGTATAACAACGTATGCGAAATATCGAAAAATACGTTGGCATACTTTGGCGTACGTTGGTGTACGCTGATACAAGTTAGGGGTAAGTTTGGGATACGTCGTATACGTAAATAGCACGCTGTGATACGTTGTGTAAATTTGGAACACGTCGAGCCCGCGAAAAATTATTGAGCATGTTCAAAATTTCTCGACGTACTCAACGTGTGCTTAACTTACGTTCTGCATAAGTTACCGATAGGTTCGTGGTACGTTAGACATACGTTTACAAACGCTGACATACGTTAGACATACGCTGACATACGTTAGAGGTACGTTAATCGTCTTAAGGTATAGGTTGGACATATAGATTTACCCTTCTAGATATTTTAATAGTTATCATCTAGGCTGCGTTTACTTGAACTGGCAACACTTGTCCCGCCGTGTACGAAACTCAATTTCTGCATCGGCATAAGTCACGTGTTCGTTGTACGCCGAGGATACGCTGAGGATACGTCGAGCGCGGCAGACATACGCTACGAATACGTTGGTCATACGCTCGCCGATCACATACGCTGTGATACGCTGTCATAAGTTTGTTATAAGTTAGTGATACGCTATCAATACGTTAGTCATACGCTATGTATGCGTTTAATACGCTATGGATACGTCCATTCCATCACCGATGTTGACGCAATTCGTTGGGAAGTTGGACGTTCTTGGACGTTCTCGGACTCTGACAATTTTCGAGCTATTTTTTGAATATGTCGGCATACGTTCAGGCCACGTTCAGGCCATACGCTATGGTGTGACAGGGCCTTAAGGGCCTTAAGAGTTACAAACATAACAAGTAATAAATACCAATCAGTGCAAAAGCTTTACACAACTATTATGGAGTTTTATTTTTACACAGATTATGTATTTTTTACATAATCGTTTTCTCTGTGTAGGGTAGGGTTAAGAGTAATGGATGTCCTGGTCTGGGTCTGGCTAATTACAGGGCATTTTGTTCCATTGAAATCAGTCACTTCTATTTATATAGAAGATATTTTGTTGTTTTCCATCCGTTTCCGTCCCACTAAATGAACATTTGGTTTTCATTGCATCTCCAGAAAAGTACAACCATTACTCAAACCAATTTACTATGAATTTGTAGCCGAGATTCTAGGCTACAATTGCTAGGCTACGATTGTGAGATATTTCATAATACTTGCTTATATATAAGCAAAGTTATGAGGTAGGAGGTAGAACCTATTAAATGACCCTCGTAGTTTCTTAGTTAACTAGTATATATCAACATTTGTAGTGCATTGGATACCAATTCGTAGACGAAAAATTGGGATCACGTTTGAACATTATGAATAGTTGGAAGCGTATCACTTTGGGATAAAAACTCTAAATGGTGTCAGTAGTAGCTTTAGATAGCAAAATGACTTGTACAAATGTTGTGGGTAATTGATGTTCAATGATGATGTCTTCGTAGATTTACTAATACTTGACGAAATTCTACAACGGTATAGGTTTATAGGTTTTTCTTTAGACATTTTCGAAATTAAAAAAAAACTAGAAACGCGACTCATCACCCACACGGGTTCTACAGCAGTATGATCAGCCGGTTCACCATGTTGGCATTCTGTGTTTGCCGGGACATATCTTTTGCCTTTGAGTATTTTAAACGTCCTATGCTCCTAATATTTCTTTTATAGGGCTATAACTAATTTTAATACCTGCGATACCTTTTTTGAATAGACGAACATTGAAATAATTATTTATTTGATTAAGAACATTTCTGAATATAATAATAATCAAACTTTTTTAATGTAAGTTCACCTTTGAGCAAAATTCTGAACGAGTCATTGACTTGCAGTGATAATGGGAAATTGCATGCATAAAGGAAAAAACAAGTTTCTATATATTTTAATAACCAGATTCAACATAGTTTACATTACCTTTTAGATATAGTTTCAGATATACTAGTCGGGAGAAGATTCGACTGTTCTTGTGGATATGCCTGCGGAGACCAAACAGGTAAATTAATGTTTAGAATTTTTAAATGAATCGTTTTATAAATAAGCCATATAATAATTTAGTATTGCCGAAAAGGGGAAGTGAAAAGAGCCCGGGTCTTAGAAGGTCCATAATAATCTAGAAAAGTGTGTTTCCTATCTGGGATCCGATATTCCTAAGTGCACGCTAGCCAATTATTCTGGACCGTTGTTAAACTTTGGAGTGTCGAGTTGAACATTTTGGATTATCAGAGATAAACTTAGAATATTGGTCATGACACCAAGTTGTTGTCAACAATCCAGGATTTCCGAATGCAAAATTAGGAACATCGATCGAAAATCTCGGAATATCGGCGAAAATTGTAATTGCTGCCAGACACAAGGATTACAAGAACAGGACGCAAACGCAAAAATCATGTGGAGTGTAATCTGCTATCACATACCAGAGTGCATTTAATATTCACATCAAAATTTTATCAAATGTAATCCATGACATTTGTATAATAGATGATAAGCGGACCTTGATGGTCATTCAAATCAATTGTGTCTATAAATTTAAATATTGTAGTGACACATATTATTATTAGCACATTTTTAAATTGGACAATTCCATTTAAAACCTGTCACACACCATTCTACTGTGTCTATAATTTTAAAGTTCAGAGTGACACATAGAATTGGGTGTTGTAACAAACCTGACCATATTTGGTCATTTCGTTCAATTGTTTGTCTGTAGATAAACAATTGTCAATCATTGATTGACATAAAATGTAAATGAAGTAGTGGACGATTACATTTTAATTGGATGAATTTTACAACCCAAAACCCTCCGAGGTTATACCTTAGGAGGTTATCGACCGAGTTTACTTATTTCACACTGCAATGGTATTCAAAAATAAAAATTCATGAGCCTTCTGGACAAGATAGAACCGCGGGCGCTGGGAAGCGATGTTATCCCAAGTTCTCCGAAGATTAAGACCTAAGGGAACCTAAATTGCCATATGAGGCTAACCTTGTTGTTAACACTGCAATGGTATTCAAAAAATAAAAAATTCATGAGCCTTCTGGACAAGATAGAACCGCGGGCGCTGGAAAGCGATCTTATCCCAAGTTCTCCGAAGATTAAGACCTAAGGGAACCTAAATTGCCATATGAGGCTAACCTTGTTGTTATTAACAAAGCCTGGACAGGAAGAGGTTATTAATAAACAAATGTATATTGATCTCTGAAAAGCAAATGTGAAATGGACAAAAAAAGAATGATGATGTGGCTTGGGTGCTGAAAAGGTGTATAGCAAACTGCCGTATAAAAGGGGTAGCTCCTCCGCCACTTGTTACAAGGGTGGGAGGGTGGGGAATTTTATAACCTTCTGGTATGAGATGCAGAAACGATATGACTTGTGATGTGATCACAGAAAAGGGGCTGCGTTGAGTCGACACGCGCGGGTAACCAACAAACAAAACGAAATTCGCGGGTTAGCTATCCCACTTTGGATTGGTCCAAAGGATTCAGAACAAAGGCCGTCTGAAAAGCCAGGGGGCAAAGCGAAAAACGCACTGGCAATCCTAGTGCTTGAGCAATTCAGAATTATGTTAGACAAGCAAAATAATTCTTTTATTAATTGTGAACAGGTAACATGTGGTCTTTTCTCCCCGCGAGGTCTGTTAAAATTGTGAATTTGGAAACGGCACGGATTTTCATTAAATGATGCATTTCCTGAAAGCATACACATTTTCAAATCTCACAATGTCACTATCAGGGTCATTATACAGGGTGAGTATATAATATATAGGGTGCAAACATGAAGAAATGCACTAAAAATACAACATTTTCACTGGCCATTTTCATACCTTGAACATAAAATTATAATTTATCAATTTGCATAATTCAAAAATATACACTATTATTTTTTGTTGTTGCGACCTTTGTCTGTAGTTATAATGAATACCTTATACAGGGTGGTCAACATTTGAAACAACATAAGTATCATAACTGAGTGTCATAATAAATTTAAATTTTACGTTTTGTGATAATATTGCGGCAAACACAAGCATATGACCAATAATCACATGTTATACAGGCCCGTGTAACAAGCGATGTGTGTACATTATATCGAGTCCTCGATCCACGCTTTTCTTCACTTTTTGCTTCTATTTCGATGAAAGCAATGATAATGAAATGAAATAAAACACACATGACATGATCATAGTAGAGTCATTATCTTGGATTCCGTGACCATTTTCTTCCTACCTTAGTTTCTTAGTGAATTTGTCAACTAGAACCATTTTAAAAGAAATTGAGCTCCTATGCATTTCTCAAAATGACGGGAACGGTCTTTTATAGCGCAAATTCCAAAATGGCCGCCATACAGGGGCCCAAAAATTCAAATGGCTTTAATTAAGCTAAAAAGCACACCAAATTGTTCGGCTGAGCACAAGGATTCCGAAAAAAAGTATAGTTTGCTTTACTTCCGATGTTTGGTTAACGAGTTATCGGGTAAAACGTAAAAAGGTTCGTTTATATGGCCAATAACATCATAATTATACAGGGTGTTACAAATTTAAGCACATGCGATCTAACGGAGCGCTTATTTTTGAAAATAATTTATTTTCTTCAGTTTACTGCCATAACAAATTTTTAGGATGGGTAAAAAACAATTAGTATTCGGTCATTGTTCAAGATGCAATGTAATTACTTTTGTCCGTCAAAGATCAACAGAATATTAAGAATGACACCGATAGAATCAAACCCCCATCCCTTCCCATATCTCGTTACGTGCCGTAAATCTTCCAAAATTGATAACGATGTCACAAATTCTGGACAAATGTCAAGATTACGCGGGTGCAATATGCACACCGTATAGTATCGATTGGGACGTTAAGGCACGAGATGTACACGCGGGTTTTTTGGAACTCACTTGGCATGCATGCAGTAGAGCGTGCATACCTTGTAATTATAAAGCTGTCATTTGTATGGTCATGTGTTTTGAATTCGCCACCCTTACCGTTGCATGTCCAGATTTTTACATTTTACACCATGTGAGATTCGAATTATTGCATATCGCTATAACTGCTTGTTCTACCCCATAAAAAGTATATATTTTCTGGACGGTAATCTCACAAGAAATCCAAATATGCTATTGGAATTTAGATAGGACCTAATTGTAACATGTTGTGATTGAGAATATTCACAAAATATCGATTTCTATCCCCATCATAATTTTAAAAGTGCATATTAGTTTCTCATGCAATTACCCATCAGAACATATTGGTTGTCGATGGTAACTTGCTGAAATATACTTTATCGAGAAGTAAATAAGCACAAACATTAAAGTTTTATATTTATTCGAGTTTACAAGTATATGTTTTGGGGTATGTACCCTACCCTGATTTAAACGGCATTTTTAAATTCCCCTATTTGAGAGATTTCCAAAAATGTATCATTTTGCTATTATCGGTTTAATACTTTTTTGTTACAGTCATGTATGTAAAACCGATGAATTAGGGCAAGTTCACTGTGTAGCGAATAGGGAAAAAGCCAAGGACAATGCAATCGATTCATGATTACAATTGTTATATAATAGTTGTTACGTTTGTTGAAACAGAATCTTATAGAATATAAAATAATCTATAAAATGAGAGCAAAATCATGTGTGCACCATACAGAGATGAGGAGTTATCTTAAATTTAACGTAGAATTGGGAACATTTTCTATATTCCCCATAGAGATTGTTCACAGCGCCGCCGCCGCCACCGCCAACAACCCTGACTTTCACAATATAATCAATCATATCTCAGCTAAACAGTTATAGAAATAATTGATTTATTCACACAATGTAGCTAGATAAATAGGCTTTTACATGATACCTCAACCATAGCTCTACCACATTTAGTTTCTGAGTTATTAGAGAAAGATGGATGATTCGTCACCAAAAATGCAACGCCACCATGGTGAGTTCAAAACACATGGCTTTATAGCAAAGTAAACATACGACACTTACAGAATGTAAAATGGACTTGCAGCGATTATATAAATATGACATAAGAAACTCCCAAGACAAAACCCCGATTCTCTTGACCTTAATATATAGTTTGTCGCAACTGGTCTAGGTTGCGCGCTATCATTTTTCAACTAGTTGGGGGCTAAGGAATAATTTGGTTCACCACATTTTTGATCCCCCAGTATAGCTCCAATGTTGGCATCCATCAAAAATTAAAGAGTATGGTATGAGCAACATATGGGCCAAATGTGGTGCTTTTTAGAAGAATGTGAACCAAATCTCCCCTGTGATGCCCTAACAGCCCCAACTATGATTGATTAATCGTGTGTCGCAACTGGTATAGAGTGCGCTATGTTATGGGTCGAATCTAAACAATGCACAGACTTTAAACAATACAAGTGACTGATTTCTTGGCGAAAATTGCCTCTCTAATTAACCAGAACCAGACCAGGACAGCCATCAATTTTAACCCTATACCCTAAAGAACCGCTGCAAAAGTCATATTTGCTTTTCATGGGAACTAAGAGATCTTCATTTAACAGGACTAAATGGACATATTTCAAGTCTCTCGAAGATATATTTTTATATCACTGACTACCTGATTAACTATTCTAAATGTTGCATATAAGGAAGACTGATAAAGTTACTATCATGTTAAGATTTAACATTCGAGGCATCACTGTGGCTTGACTTGTAACAACGAACATTTGACTGAATATCAGTATTCCAGTATGCTTAAGGCTGTCAATACATTCGAGTTAATATCATACTATTTGCAAGCTACAAAGGTTAATATTGCCTACAATCTGATTTATACATAATAGTATAGCATTATATTAAACAAGAAGAGCCTTAAAAAAGACAAACAGCGCTCAGAAGGAGTAAAGGTGTATGAAGAAGAAAATGTGACGAGGACTGGTGAAAGGTGTTTTGTTACCCTGAAACATAAGACTGAAGGCGATTGCTTTGAAATGTGAAAGGTTGCAGGAGACTGGAAGTGTTTAATAGATGTGACAAAAGTGCATTCAAAGCTGAACGCTAAGATGTTAGTATTTGTAAATATCCTATGTGATAAAACCTAAACAAATAATTGAAATTTTGGTAGGGCTGACATAGTGATGGATTGACTGTACCACTCTAAGGGTTTGTACTACTTGTAAAATGAATGGGATCAACTGTTATTCTACATTTTGCAAAATAGTGTATTTGACATTGAAAGTATTACTTCATACGAACTTGATACTTTGTTATTCACGCTGGTGGGTTTGTAACTGGATTTCAGGGCAATGATAACAATGTAAATAAATTGGAGTACGAAGCATAAGTCGGTAGGCATTGCTTTGTTACGTTTATTGTATTGCTTCTTAGTTGCTTGTGTTGAGTATAAAAATAATACAATATAAAATAAGTAAACAAATAAATATGACAATTTACATTGTTGTAATATGATACAGTGGTTTTAATATGATACAATGGTAGTTTAAGTAACACAGCAGTATCATACAAGTGGTTCAAACAGGTCATTAACCCTAACACTCTTGAGTACTACGAATTACTACGATGCGGTGTGCTTGTGTCACCCAGCTCGGCAGTTTTACCGATGAAATAATGGCCCCAGGGTATATCAGGGCGGAATATACTCCGCCATGTATGGTTTACCCCGTGGCCTAGCAGTAGATCGTCTGCCTCTGAACCCAGAGGTCCGGGGTTCGTGCTCCGAGGGAGTGGGGGCACTTTTCCCTCTCGCCATTTGGCCGCGAAAAGGTGCCTCGGGGGTTAGGGTTATCATGGTTATGACACTTATGCGTTGAATATAGCTAATGATGCAATATTTAGGGTTAATTTAGTAAAGACGATGGTTTGCATATTTGGCGAAATTTGGAATAACCTGTTGGTGCCATGCTTTGAGATTAAGACAGTGTTTTAATTTTTACTGATTGGTATTCCTGAAAACATTTGGAGTAGGCCTACATGTAGCAATATAATAACATGGAACAGTTTTTTTGGCAGCACATGTAGTAAAAACAAGGTGGTTTCTATGAGATTTACTTACAAAATAGAATACTTGTTGGAAAAATGGAATGCATTGAGAAATATATTTTGTTGGTGACTTGGTGTTTGTTGTTGTGAATATACTCTGAATTTATTAGTTATACAAGATAGATAAACGGCTCTTTTTAACATATATACAAACATGCAATAATGCTTTCTCTTATGAAAGGACGGAGAAGCGAAGCGTGCTGTAAACATCATTAAATCTTACGACAATTATTTATGGAACTGGTATTTAGTCAACTTTATCAGGTAATATTAAGTTGTTAGTTTGTAGCATTTTCCTATTTCGAGGGCTCATAAACAAAAGGCCTCATCTCCATTTTTTGCTATCAACATTTTCAGTGAGAAATTCTCTTTCCATAGCACACGGCTTTATCTCCATAACACAACCCCTTTTAAGTTATAATAGCCATGTCACAAGGCCTTATCTTTATTTCCCCAATGTGTTTACAAATCTTCAATAGCCTTTTTCTGAAAATGGTCAAAATGGAGATAAGGTCTTTTGTTTCTGAGTCTATGATATATAACTATATTATAGACCTTGGTGGTAATTTAGTTTTCGGAATTTGGATTCCTAGCGAAATTAAATTGTTAGTGAAAATAAGTTATTTTACAGTAATCAGTGCAATGATCTGAGAGTATGTTTGAGGGAAGTGTTGTTAATGTAGGCTGGTAATGCATGGTGAATGCAACATATCATACGGTTCCGTTCCCTTTATATTGTGAGCTTATTTTGACCACGGATATGCCCTGGTATCCGGGGTAATGACTTTCTTTCGCTGATTTATTTGATTTATTGCACCACGCCTGTGTATGTTCTAGCCCGGCTACTGGGATCGCTGGCCAAGCAATGCTCAAGGCCCCGCCGCGCCAGGGGTGGTACCCTGGCCTTTACACTAGAGCGGGGTCATTGTTAAATTTACTCAATGCAGATTTTGTTAATTTTTCGTGATTTTAGGGACAGAGATGAATAAAATGACATAATATACCCACAAATTGGTTTTCGAATGATCAAATTCTGTTATATAATACATCCAATGTAATATGAACAGTAATTTTATTTCGCAGTTATAAATTTCAAATTCACTCTCCCAACTCTCCGAGTTATTGCGACACCACGTGGATTGCCTACGGCGCTTCGTGGTAAAATCCGCATGAGCCGTTGGAGCAGGCGACTTGGTATTTTGGTGGGAAGGCTTTGACACTAGTGGGGGTTCTTGTGATGATTAATAAATTCAGATTTGGCTGATTTTTTGTTATTAAAGTTACAAAAAATGAACGATTGAGATAATATAGCCACAAATTAAAGTTTCAACGGGCAATTTCGGTTGTATATTTTGGAAGATATGAAAGGGAAATTATTATAATGTTCACTGTCTAGTATAACGCGGCATCAGAACTTGATGATTTCACAGCATGTGGTTGAGTTTGCATCGCGCTAGTAGAACATGCACGCGTGGATGGTAGGTCAGGCAATTACTAGTTGAAAATTCACCCAACACCAAATTTGTGAGGTTGTATAACTAATTTATAGCTTTTAACTTCAATTTGTTATAAAATTAGTGCTTAGTATTTCAGATTTTGTAAATAAAATGTTCACATTTTGAAAAAGGCCCCGGATAAGTCTCGATATAGAATTTCTAGATTAGATTTTAGTTTCAATTATTAGCCCAATTGGGCTACATTAAATGCGGGACTCAGGACACATGTTCACGGATCAATTACTAATATCGTGGGCTGTCATTATGTCAAAAAATATATTCCAAATTGGCGCAAAACATAGAGGGGATGGAACCGTAAAGTGCAAAACTTCACTGTGTAAATTAATGAAAAGCCAGACAAGTTGATTGAGTGTTTTTGTATAGCAACACATTATCAGTAAACATTATGTTAAGTGACCAAAATTAAGAACAGATACATAAAAAGGTGGGTTTTTTTAATAGTTAAATACAAATATGAACAACGACATCTAAAGGGTTCAACAAAAGAAAGTATACCACTTTGTATGTCATTTTGAGTAACATACAAAATACCAGGTAAATGGTGTATGTATTCTCCATAATCCAAACCAAAATCCAAATCAAAACACCGCAGTCTAAAAATACCACAGGAAACCAATAAAGTTGATCTGTGTGCGGAGGAGGGGGAGGTACCGCCTGAAGAACAAATCTAGCTCCGCGATCATGGTTTAATACCCATTGACATTTCATTAAATCAACCCAGGAATTATTATTATAATTATATATTATAAATATATAATACATAGTACGTGGTCCCACTACTATGTAGTTTCGTACAAGGCCACTGATATGGTGAACTGCCTTGCCCTTATCAAGTGAAATGATACAAATTTACACTACAACTGATTATTTGCATTAATACACATTGCATTGGTAATGAGCGTGGATAATAATTCAACGGGTACTTGACACCGCACTGTGTTGATATGCACTGTTGCAAACATCCTGATGCAAGAAAAGTCTTCTCCTAGACAAACAAGATAAGCTGTTATGTCTCTCTGTAATAACATCTCTGAATCATAAACAAATATACCTTTGACTCCGTCACAGACTGCGGGTACTGTTAAAATTTAAAAGAACACGCTAAAACAGCCAAGTTAAATATCAATCCGCAATTATTGGGTCGTTATGTAAATTTTATACCCAGAAAGTAGACCTGCACACAATACATAGACAAACAGAACTCCCCATAGACTAACTATGTCATCCCTTGTTTACTTATTTTCACATCCGCGAAAAATCTGTCTCACATAACAGCCTCAACAATTGTTTTATTATTTCATTATTGTCACACCAATTATTTGTTACTGTTTCCTACTGTTTCGTAAAAATAACGTCAGGTCCTCTTATATTTATTACATAATATAATTTATAGCATTTTCCTTTCACGAGTAGAGGAATAAAGGTTGTAATTACTTTACTATACATGTAGATACTATTTCCAATGTTTTCAACCCAACACGGTCGAACATCTAATTTCGTTTATTTTATATTAAAAATACAACAACATTGTGATAAACATGTCTACTCAGTCAACATAACAATAACTTATCACTGATACAAACATTAACATTAATTTCATAACAAAACCAACAATACTTGTTTATTTAAATAGTTCACACAACTACAAGTACCCAATCAGGACCGCTGTTACTTTCCGTAAAATAGTATGCAGTTAAGTGACAACAATATCGGTGCCGGCACGTGTACATGCTGGTTCAGTGGGCAAACAGAGAGTGTGTACATGCATTCACATGTGTGATGCAGTAGTTGAATTGTAGTTGATACGAGCGTAATGTTCATGCATCAGTGCAGCTATGGTTCATAATCGTCATTTGCTTTTAAACATCACGCACGCGCGCTGAAAAATCATCCATTGTTTTCTATTTTCAGTATTTAAATCGGGCGGTTATACCTAATCATACAATACGGAGAGAAAACGAAAAAACATGTATTTATCTATGGGGCAATTTTACGTGTCCGTTGTCCAAAATCTCTCTCTGGCTTTGATTGCTTCATGACAAAAGTGAAATAGGTAGCAATTAGCATAAATGTGTAGCTATGATCCAGAGCTATAATCATGACAAATGTCACTAGGCTGACATTCATATTAGCGATGTTATGAGTGAGGAGGTAGAACTTATTGAATGACCATCGTAATTTCATTTTTAACCCATTTTTAAAAATCTTTTACACTCTGTGATATGTGATGTCTTGACTACCAGCAGGATTTTTTTTTTTAAACTGATTTACCTTAAAAATTATGACCAATCTACTTAGTCGTCTAGAAATCGATTTGGGCCACTTTCAGCATGGTATACAATCTTTTTTTAGAAATTAAATGGTGAAGGTATCCATCAGTCAGGTATACGGAATATTGCGAATAAATTTAATAAACACGTGACTAATAGGGTGTCGCCACCTTGTAGCCGCCTATATAATGCCTGGCTAATAGATATCTTGTACGATACATTTTTCCACAAATAGCAAAGTGATTTTCTAATAAGCTTACCTTACTAACGATACATATAAAAATTACAAAGAGTGCATACCGTTTACGTTTATTATTTTCCGCCAGGAGACAAATGTCAACACCAAATACCACGCGATATGTAGTGCATGTTGTTACAAACGTCATGCCTTGCACACAAAATCACCGAAATGAGTCTTAAATAGCATAATAAACTTGCTGTGATTTCCGTTTCCATCGGTAAATTTTTATTTACGCTGGTAAATGCCTGTATTACAGGTCAGGGTCAAATCATTCACAGTTCATCTCCATACACTGTACAACAAGAAGTATCTTGAAAAAGAAATGTATACATCTCACTAAGTTAATTGATAACATGCCTATGCTGTTGTACAATGAAGCGTCCACATCCGGGGGGTTTTCTCCGCTGCACTCGCCGGACTAGGTTATACATGAGTCACGTGTTTATTACATTTATTCGCAATAATATATTCCGTATACATGACTGGTATCATGCAAGGAAATCAAGTGAACTGCATAATTCTGTTTCAATTAGTTTGATTTCATTGCTATAAATAAATAATAAAATTAATTAATAAATTAATACTCGATAAATTTCATTGGGTCCATAGATAAAAAATAGCTCAATATTCCTCCTGACATGGCACCCCATCTTGAAACTACAATAGGCGAGATATGGAGCCATTATGGTTCAATGGGTATCTTGCATATATGCTAATAACTCAGGTATTACCGTGTTGTTGATCAGAACAAAGTAGTGTTAAGCATTCATTTTCCCATCTATGAAGATAAGTCCAATGAAAGTCCCATCACCAAAGATTCCTGCCCAAACAAGCAGTTTCTGTCTATTTTGTGGGCGGTCATAAGTGAAGTCTAGAGGAGGGTTAAATTCCTGTGCGGGCTGATGAGCCTGGCGTTCACTTAGCTATACATAGGAAAGATTGCTTCATCCGCAATGAAACTATCACGCATACATCTTTCCTGCCGCCCAGTTACCCACTTGTTCATATTAGAGTCTCCTTGGAAGAGCCACTTGAAATAAATCCATGTGAGCGCTCTATTCTTATGTTCATGATTCGATTCCTTTAATCATGTTCATCCGAGTGGTTTAGCCAAAGTGACCCAGATAATTGCAAGACTACCTTAGACAATGTATAATATCTCTGCTTCCTGACCACCGAGTTTCATGAAACAAAGAAAATTCCATCTGCATGACATAAAATATCGAAACAGAAATCACTTTTTGTAATCATTTATAATTTGATTTCAAAATTGTTTATATTTCTATTAAATTCTGTATACTGAAATTTGAATGGTATTTGCTGTCCCAAAGTGTACTCCTTAACCGTTACATTTTATATATTTGCATCGTTAATATTTTTCAGTGTTCAGATTCAATTTTTAAGCGTTACGAGTATTCAAAAAGGGCCATTCCAATTTTGTCAGCTCTTACGCCCACCTTTTAAGATTATGTACGCACGGTCCGTTTATCGCGTTTGTTAGGTTGCAACATCAGCCCATTTCGGAATAGTTGTTTAGTAATGGATATGATTTCACACTTTCCTGTTGTTTTCAGCTGTTACTATTTAGCCTATAACGGAGTTGTCATTTTATTTTATATACAGCGTGTCCCAAAAAACTGGGTCCAAAATCTGCAGAGCTTGTAACTTAAAAAGTAGAAAATGTAGCTACTTCGTATTTAAGGAAAATAAGGTAAATATACCTGATCTTAATTGGTAAAAATGTGAGACCGATCAAATGGCAACTTTTGGAAATACCAAGCTATCAATAGAGCGTGGTTAGAACCTGTTTTTTCCACTTTAGCAATAAACCACCTTATGCCTTGCATCTGTACGTTGTGTGCAAGTTTTCCCTGCATCATGTGCATGGTGTTTATTCTCCGAAATATCTTTTGTTTGGTAGAAAAGGGTTACATTATAGGTATTTTGGATCAATATTCAGCATTAGAAATACCCATTGCAGTAACCTTGTTGTTGAAAATGTACAAAACCAGAGCAACTGTTACCCTGATACCATGCCTGGAAATAGCACCCGCCCACCTGCCCATAACGAGTAATTTAGTACCCCGGCAACCGACTGGCGGGTAAACTATTTCAAACTCACGGTGTAAGTATGAGAGTTGCACTGGCTGGTGGAATTTCTGTCGGGCAGGTATTTTTGTGAGTTACCTGCCCGATCCCGACTGGCTGGTTGAAAAAAATCTGAAGTTCCAGCGCTGCCTCTAATACCTTTGATGAGATGACAGACTTAACGGCTGGTTTCCAATTTCGTAGAAATAGTTCTTGAACTGCTTCAAAGATGGCAGTGTCTCAGAAGGTTATTTATTGATTTTTCTAACAAAAATCATAGGAATTTACACTTTTCATTCCTCTTATGACGAAGATTTTCCTGAGTAAGTCATTGTTATAAAGTTATTAAGGCTAAACTTTGATGACGTCAGTACGAGCGCAAATGCAACGCATGGACGGTTCATGGGCAAAATCGGAAAAAACGGGTTCGGACCACGCTGTATTCAAAGCTTTGTATTTCTAAAACCTTACATCCGATTGGTCTTATAATTTCACCAAATAATGTCAGATATATTTACTTTTATATTTCTAAACATCAAGCTGCTATGTTTTCCATATTTTTTGCAAGTTTTGGACCCAGTTTTTTGGGACACGCTACATTCACCAAATCATAAACTGTGAGCAGTCGTAAACAAACATACCAATGATTGTCAGTAATATACATTTCAAGTCTACCACGGTCTTTTTTTAAAGTTTTTTTTTTTTTAAATTGAAAGCTTGGTTTCGCCATATATAATCCTGACTTACTTTGGACTTACAGGTGCGTATGATAAAATCAAAGGGGATTTATTTTTAAATACCGACCGTGCACCTCTACTACGATCCTAAAAAGTCTTCCTATCGGTTGAAAATCTATTTGATCTGGCTCGGAAAAATCCAGGTTTATCGCCGATTTACTAGGTTTCCATTGATAATATAGGTTTTCAATATATAAAAAAACCTGATTTCTTGGCGAATCGAACCGAACAATATGTATTTGCACCAAATACATCACGTTTTCATGAATCGATCGAAAATTGAATTTTATATCGATAAGGCATTTGTCAATGGAGAGGTTAGAATCGCGGTCGACTAACTTTGGCAAAGGCAAAGAAGTTTTATCGTCGAGAATCCAGATAATGGAAGTTTTCGTTCGAGAAAAATCAGGATTTTTGCAGAAAAACCATCGATTTATGGTATATGGGGCCTTCCATAACATGGGCAATGACTGCTGTGAAGCAAGGAATACACTGAATGCTCTTAGAGATTTGTGTCTTTAGTCCTCTATGTATGATCAATGATCCTATGTAGGTGCACCCAATTCTGATAGTCCAATACAGTAGTAACTGTAATTAAAGTGCGTATTATATTACAGGTTTACTGTGCCTGTGTTATAACACGGTAACACGTGTTACGGTATATTACAGTTGTTACTGTCCCTGTGTTATAACACGCAAACGGGCTATTTTCAGACCAGAAACTTAAACTCGCCGCACTTGCACGGAATAAATCGCAATAGCACTAACGAAAATAGTTTAAGAATGTTGGATATCCGATATTTATTGTTTAAGATTGTTGGATATCCAATATTTATAGTTTAAGATTGTTGGATATCCAATACTTATAGTTTATGCCTGAGTGTTTTGTCATTTAACTATATATCAATATCATTTCAACGGTGTCAAATATAAAATACGTATACTGTACGTATTTTATATTTGTACGTAAACTGTCATTGTCAGTGTTATTGCGATTTATTCCGTTGAGGGCGCTAACGGAATAAATCTAACACCCTGTAACACAGGGACAGGAACAACTGTAATATAATACGCACTTTAATTACAGTTATTACTGTATTGGACTATCAGAATTGGGTGGTATGATCAATGATCCTAACTCTAATAGGGGTTTTCAGGAATAAAACTATCATGGTGAAAACATGCGCTATATTTTTGTGTAGTAAATAAAATGGGGCCCTGCGTCGTGGAGAATCACACGCCACGTGTAGACCTTGCGTTTAAACAACTTTTCCGTAGCCATCAATTATTAACACTTCCACCCTGCAGGCGTCTGCAGACGACATTCCAAAATGTCACAAAATGTTCAAAAGTGTCAAAATAATTTCTTTACCATATTTGAAATCACCGTGAGAAATGCATTAAAAATAAGTATAAACATACCTAGTATTGATTCAGTAATCCTTGAGATAGATCTTGAAAGTTGGGAAAGGTCTCTGAAAAAAGGTTTTTTCATAATATGGTAAAACTAATAACCGTGTGGAAAGTGTTAAGTATAAGTTCTAAGTATCAATGCTGTATAGGCATCATCGGTGGTTGTCCATGCTTATCCTTCTACATCAAGAGTTACACCAATTTATTATGCAAGATTTTTAACAAACTACACTAACTAATTCAAAATTAATAATCAGTAACGGACATTTGAAATATGCTGTAGACGAGCACATTTCTTACACGTAGTTTAACACCTCACTTATAAATTGAATGGGTAATTGTAAAATTATGTTAATTTAATTAACCACACCTGATGAGAAAAAAGTAGGAGTTAATTTATTTGCTATAGGATATCATAGCCTACCCAGATAACATGTGTATATTGGCCCATCGGCAATATTTGGCATCGGTACCATATTGGGCACAATATAATCGAACAGCTACCAAAATGAAGCCAACAATCGGGATATTACTGGCCCAATATTGGGCCACAATCGCCGTAATCAACAAGACCATTATTGTGCTGACGATCGTAATACACATAACGTGGATAACACTAAATTTGAAATAGCGCGGTAACTCACAAATGAGGTCGTGCTACTAATTAAACTGGATGATGATCATAGATTGGCCATTAACTATAACTATGCCGTGACAGACCTGGATCGCTGCACATAACAGGAATGAATAGTGCTTTTTATCACTTTCGGTATATTCGTCTCAGGTAAAACATCATAATTTAAAAAAGTACCGACTCAATTTGTACCTTTATGTAAGGGAGCCAGGGTTGGTCCAGGGTAACGACTTTATTGAGGATTATACGATATAAAGCTTAAAATATATGAATGAAGTTTTCACCCTAGACTACAGGGTGAGTCAAAAAGAAGTTTACCCGGATTGGTGATGTTTTAAAAAACAAACAAATGACACTCTAGAGTTCAGTAAAGCATATATTTAACAAGCATTCTCTCCTGCTTATTAGGAAAAAAGAATGACACAAATTGATCATTGCTAAGAGGAGTTATGCCTATTTTAATAAAGGTACTCATTTTGCAAGCTGTCCACGGAATACTTAACAAAAGAAATGTAAAGTAAGCATTCCATGGACAGCTACAAACATGAGCGCTTTCAGTAAAACAGGCATAACTTCTCTTAGGAATGATCAATTTGATTCATTGATTTTCTCTAATAAGCAGCAGAGTATGTTTGGTAAATAAATGCTTTACTGAACTTTTTAGTGTCATTTATTTGTTTTGAAAAACATCACCAATCTCAGTCAATAGGGAAGTACGCAGCTAAAATGCATACTTTACTTCTTTCTTTTTTTTGGTCAAGTATTCCGTGGACAGCTTGCAAAATGAGTACCTTTATTAAAATAAACATACCTCCACTTAGCAATGCTAAATTTGTGTCATTCCTTTTTTCCTAATAAGCAGGAGAGAATGCTTGTTAAATATATGCTTTACTGAACTATCGAGTGTCATTTGTTTGTTTTTTAAAACATCACCAATCCGGGTAAACTTCTTTTTGACTCACCCTGTAGTTTCATGACTCCTTACATGACGGTAGAACAATGAGGTGTCAAACAATGAGGTGTCATGAATGAGGTGTCAAGTGTTGTGAAGCAATTTTGCTCGCTTAGTGTATTTCTTAGATTTGTGATACCAATAACTGATTTCAAAATAGCCAACATGAAAGTATTTGTTCAGGAACTGTCTGTATTAGAATGCTCGAAACGGATCACGAAATGTCAATAAAGTAGTGCTCGTTAAAACCACTTTACTAGAACACAAAGGTACTAGTCGTATTAAAAAGGGCTCAGAAACATTGATGCTAACAAAGGCTCACAATATTTTTGGCAAAAGAACTCGCTTATTATCCTCGGTCTGAAAATACAAATATAATTTTTTTACTTTTAGTGATAATCATTAAGTAATATTATGCATATAAAATAATGGTAAGGCCAAAGGTTCCTAAATTTTACACTTGCGTATATTTTCTGCCAGCAAAATGTGCACAACCACTCTGAAAATAAGTAGCGATTGAAAATATATTTTTTTGTTTTCGTATATTTGCAGGTACGCTTACTTCCTGTCGTTCTTGTTTAATGGGATGTAACACGAGCGGAAAATTTAGTAAGAGCACTTATTTTAATCATCTACTTTCCTTTGCAATTTTGTGTTATGCTTAAAATCGTATTTTATATTAACACTTTCCACGCGGCTATTACTTTTACAATATACAAAACAGATTTTGCATAAAACCCCCAACTTTCAAAGTCTATCTCAAGAGGGATTACTGAACCAATATTAGGCATGTTTGTACTTAATTCAATGCATTTCTCATAGTGTTTCTAAATATGGTGATGCAATTCAATAATTTGAACATTTTTGAACATTTTGTGAAATTTTGGAAGTGTCGTCTGCAGACGCCTGCCGCGTGGAAAGTGTTAAGGGTTTACTTCTCGGTTTAATTGATTTAGCACCATTAGTGGCGTTGTGTTTTAGTGAATACATTGATACTTGGTTGACTTTGATCCTGGATCTTTTTTTTGTATTCTACACGTAAAACATACTCTCATCAAATTAACATTTCTAGGTTTCTACCTTATCGGTTGAGCACTTTGCCCTAGTCGAAAATGTTTATCTTGCCGGACTGATTTTATATTTCACTCTGTGGTCATATTTGGCTGGAAATTTCTGGAGCAAACTATCTTTAGTTTCATATAATCCATACCCAGATTCGAAAACAAGTTACACACTTCACGTTATAGAGCTAGAGAACTCACAAGTGTCCATGAATAAATATATTAGAATATTTGATTTGTGCACACTGCTAACGTGTTCTCTTTAACATGTTTAACCCTACACGACACAGAACCACACGGCCAGCATCCCTTCTAGTTGCGCGCACTCAAGCTCTATCCCACGGTGTTGAGGACATGTATGTATGGTGTTTAAAAATTTAGCCAGGGAGACCCAGCGCTCGTGGTGTGGTGGTTGGGTGACACGCCTGTCACCCCGGCGACCCGGATTTAATTCTCGGGGCAGCGGACATTTTTTTACTGCCTCTCCCCCTGTTTTCGGTCCATCCCCACTCCTATACTAAAAAGTAATGTTATTATTTCGTTTCATCAGTGATATGGATTTTCATGTTTTTAAGAGGTGTTGAATTATATCACTACTTATCAACTACTAACTCGATCCATGACATCCACTGTGACATGCTAAAGTGTTTACAATCGTGAGGCGGTGCAACGACCCACTAAATAACTTGGTCAATTAGAAGGTCGTAATTTACGAATTCTGAGCAAAAAGCTATATTAACCCGTCACCCACCCATATATATATTGTAGACTTTATTTTAGTTTTATAAGAAATAGAGGGGCCTATATTGACCATTCATTTGAGCTCGCGTAAGGCGCGCGTGGAATATTAGAGGGACGCAATCCCAGCCAGCACAGATCCATGGGCTCCAAACAGGCTACATGTGGGCAATCAGGGCTATGATGGCAAGGGTTATGTGCGGGCTGACCACATGGGTCCCATATGTGTTTTACATATATGGGCTACGTTTGGGTAAACCTATAAGGGTCCCATATGGGCTAAACACATGGGCCCCACATGGGTTACATCAGGGCAATTCCACATATGCGCACCGAGGTTGGTTATATTGGTTTCGTAACACTTTGGAATGTATATTTATACATTACAATAAATGATTCGATCTGCAACATGAACCATTTCATAATTAAATGGCAAGTAAGAATATGAATTCACCAAAAACTGTACACATGAACATTTTTTGGGGAGAAAAGACAAATGATTGAATTGTTCTTACAATTGCCAGTCATTTATTCGTGTGTGAATATAAAGAATTCACTAATTACCAATACACCTGTAAGGGCAATCCCATTTACAAACCCTGATAATATTGGCCCTAGTTAAACCCATGCAAATCACACATTGGACCCATTTATGCTTGGTGACGCAAAATATTGATTTGGCGACTATCCTCTCCTTTCGTACAAGTCCCTTATAGCCTACGTGTAGATCATACATGTATGTATTAGTTTCTTTGAGCCTTTTAAAGGTAGATGACCCGATCACATTTCCGATTTTCAACTTGAAGTTTTCTATTCTACATGAAAGGTCATCCTTAAAAAAGTCGTGTTCCAAAGTTTGAGTTGCATAGCTCTAATGGTTCTTATTTTAGACGCACAAGATGCTGTGAACTGTACCCATTGAGTTGTACACAAACTATATCGGTGGTATACCACCATTCGCGGTAATTCGACGTTATTTCATCGATTTCTCCGTAATTATACCGATTTAGGCCGTCAAATTTCAGTATGATGTTGAGAAAATACGAGCTTTCATATGATATGAAAATCTCCGTATGTTTGAAATAATTCTGTGTTCCGAAAATGTGATCGGGTCATCTACCTTTAAAGAATGCAGAATTGCAATGAGGGGGTATATATCAAATATCAAGGCCAAACTTTGCGATGATTCCATTTAAGAAAATATGACGACTTAATTTGGTCCATAAATGTATTTCCGTAATATGAATTTTCTATAATATGTAAACTATGATAATGATCTTTATAAATCCAGTGATTAGAGTGGTTGATAATCTTTGTATTTTAGTCTATACTGATTTCAAATCACAAAATGCATTCATTTTTTTTCGATCTTTTTTGAATCCCACGTTCTTATTGGATGGATTTATATCCACGACTTCCGTCTTTAAAAATTTATACATTTAATATAAAACGTTGTGTTAACTTATTGTTGCTTTCTTTATGGTTCAGTAAAACGCTCTGGGGTCATCGCAATCAGTTTGAATGCTTAAATATTTGCGGATCTTTAACGTTCAAGTCAGGCTGTATATGCCTAATGACAAAAATATAACAATTTTATCAAACTTATTTTTATGATATTACAATGGGAAATTACGCGTTTTATGATACAAACATGTATATTAGCATTGGCTTGTTGGACAAACAACATATTCAAAGCAAAAAGGTTAACTTATAGGGCCGTATTCTCGTACTAAACACGGTTTTAGCTTACACCGTGTCTAACTAAACTCGTGTCTAAATTAAACGCGAGTTTATCTTTTAAACGACATGTTTAACAAAACCCGGTTTTAAACTCCGCAAATCTCGTACCCAGAGTGGTCGTGTGTACACTGTATTACGGATATTTAATTTATTGTGGCCCAAATGGGTTACAATAGATATCGATCGCATTCCTCATATGCACGCGTATTTGCACGTCAGCTTGCACCGGGCACGGTCGAGTAAACATTCAAGGCGTACAATTGGTGGTGCAAAGTCTAGTTAAACGCGCGTTAAACTACCCCATACCCATGTTTAAAGTTAGACACTTTTCAGGGAGTTAGAAGCGTGTTTAAGTTAAACCAATTTTGGTTTAGTTAAACGATGGGTTTTAAGTCAAAGTTAAACGTGGGTTTAGTTTTAAACCGCGTTTAAATTCGAGAATACGGCCCATATAATCTAAATTGTTTACTACCTGGATTCTGATATCCGATAATAGTCTAGGCTGATTTCTGACAAAGCGACTTGGTAAATGTGCCTTGCGACTGATTTGAGTATAGTACAGTTTGGAACAGTCAATTTGGGTACAGTTTGGAACAGTCAATTTGGGAACAGTTTGGAACAGTCAATTTGGGAACAGTCAATTTGGGTACAGTTTAGAACAGCCAATTTGGGTACAGTTTAGAACAATCAATACAGGTATGCTGATTCCAAATATCGAGGATCATTAGTACACACAATTTTGAAGTATTGACCTTCTAATTTGCATAAAACAAAAATATTAAAAACTACTAAAAAGGTTGTTTGAAGTAACCAATATGCCCACAATAAAGACAAGCTTTTGGAAGGCATTATTGCTTATAGATTTGCACTGTGGTAAATTATTCGTACATTATCCCCATTTTTATAACGAGCATTTACCGTGTTTGCCCTTTTTTCGACATAAGCTGTCAATAAATGAAAACAAAATCTTTTCGCGGAACCCAGATATTGTTATGATCTCTGTACTTTTGACGCGTGAATATGTGCCAATAATGTTCCATTTAATTGGCAATTTTGAAATGTTTGGCAAGTCTTCCTAAATTAATTGGTGACCATTTTATATGAGAGCAGCCATTATGGATAAAACAATACTTTAGGTTTTTTCGAAGAACATAGATCACCAATTATACAGTACATGTAGAACATTGGAAAGCTTAGCTACGGTAGTCAATTGTATACTGATAACAATAATTATCATTTCTGTGATCATCATTTTGACCTCGTTGGCCATTTGTTTTGTATTGCTATTTTTCATTTGTTTTTTCTGTAGATTAAAAAATATGAAATGAGAATTGGTCATCGATAATAGTAAAATAATATTTATACATGACAAGTCATAGAGCCCCTGGTATTGACATATGTTTTGCTTTATGTAAATTAAAAATACTTCAATTATTAAATGAGATGAGATGAGATGAAATGAGATGAGATGAAATGAAATGAGATGAATTGAGATGAGATGAAATGAGATGAAATGAGATGAAATGAGATGAGATGAAATGAGATGAAATGAGATGAAATGAGATGAAATGAGATGAGATGAGATGAGATGAGATGAGATGAGATGAGATGAGACGAGACGAGATGAGATGAGATGAGATGAGATGAGATGAGATGAGATGAGATGAGATGAGATGAGATGAGATGAGATGAGATGAGATGAGATGAGATGAGATGAGATGAGATGAGATGAGATGAGATGAGATGAGATGAGATGAGACGAGACGAGACGAGACGAGACGAGATGAGATGAAATGAAATGAGATGGAATGATATGAAATGAGATGAAATGAGATGAAATGAGATGAGATGAGATGAAATGAGATGAAATGAGATGAATTGAGATGAGATGAAATGAGATGAAATGAGATGAAATGAGATGAGATGAAATGAGATGAAATGAGATGAAATGAGATGAAATGAGATGAAATGAGATGAGATGAGATGAGATGAGATGAGATGAAATGAGATGAGATGAGATGAGATGAGATGAGATAATATGAGATGAAATGAGATGAAATGAGATGAGATGAGATGAGATGAGATGAGATGAGATGAGATGAGATGAGATGAGATGAGATGAGACGAGATGAGATGAGATAATATGAGATGAGACGAGACGAGACGAGACGAGACGAGACGAGACGAGACGAGATGAGATGAGATGAAATGAGATGGAATGAGATGGAATGAGATGAAATGAGATGAAATGAGATGAAATGAGATGAAATGAGATGAGATGAGATGAGATGAGACGAGACGAGATGAAATGATAATAATAAACTTCTTTTTAATCCTTGTTTTGTAAGAACATTTGGAAGAATAAATTTAAAATATGATTTTGGTTTAAAGCCAAAGATCTAACCAGTACCTCAAATGACCCAGTATCATGGAACAAGAATGTGTCTTAGATTCAGCCACGTGATCAACTTATGACTTCAAAACACTGCCTACTCTTTTGCAATTTTACATGTAAAAACAGTAGGCCCTACGCCACTTCATGCTTTCATTTTTAACATTTAAAATTCAAACATACATCTTGAAGTTTGTGTATATATTATTGTTGCAGGAAAAAGAACGAGTAATATATTAAGATCCCCGTCGTACGAGTACAAATGTAAACAATTAACTAAAAGGAATCACTGTGATTGTGAAGCGGCCTGCAGCCCACGTAAGTAGACAATTGAAAACAAACTTTGGAAATGCAAGACAGTAAAGATTAAGTAAACCAACGCAAGTCGTAATGATGGACCACAATGCATTCATTTTGGGTTGACTTTTGACCTAGACCTGACTTTTGTACTCCATTTTACACGGTACTACCCGTTAATTTCCAAGTCTAGTAATAAAGCAATTTCAAATGTTTGACCTTTGAACTCCGAGGTGGGTGAACCAAGTGAATTCCATTAACCCTTTCTAAATAGTATAATCATGAAATATCGTCGATATTCATGAATTAGTGTTAATTACACAACAACAAATATTTTGTGCAAAAAAGGTACTAATATCGATTACGTTGTACAATTATATATTCAACTTATTACTAAAAAAGTGTATTTAATTTATTGTTTATTGTCGAGTTTTGGAAATATCTTTATCACATTGTCAAATTTAAATTAGGGAGAGAGTCAAGTATAATATTTATATGTCAACTATTTTAGACGCTGTGGTAATTTCTCCGATTACGATCAGATCGAGAAAAGTCATTGCAATAAAATGAATTTATTATTTAATTTTACATAAAGTTTTAAAAATACGTTCTTTGCTATGTGTAATTTATTGTTGAATATTCAAATAAGAAACTAACACCTAAAATGTAAACAGATTTGGCCGTATTCTCGTTCGTATATAAACGAGGATATAAGTTAATTACGCGTTTAACTTTGATTTTAAACACATCGTTTAACTAAACGCAATTCTCATTCTCAAACAAAATTGATACACGCGTCTAACTTACTGAAAAGTTAACGCGCGTTTAACTAAATTCGTGCACCAATTGTACACCTTGAATGATTATTCAACCGTGCCCGGTGCAAGCTTACGACGTGCACATCATGTAGTCCTAAAGAGTACACGTGCATTTGAGGAAATCGGTCGATATCTGTTGTAACCCATTTGGGCCACAATAGTGGATACCTGTATAATACAGCGATCGCACGACCACTCTGGGGACGAGATTTGAAAATCAGAGTTTAAAATCGCGTTTTGTATAAACACGTCGTTTAAAAGATAAAGTCGCGTTTAATTTAGACACGAGATGATTTAACGTCTGCTTCTGGTTGAATGAAGAGACAAGACATCTTGAATCTTGAGGTCACAACCATTATATAGTGATTATATTGGGAAATGTTCCAATCTGTTTTTATTTGTTTTTCAACAGCATCATCACAATGTAGATCGTGTCTTCTGGGATGTGCAAGTGAGTAAATAATCAAAATGTTTGCAAGGGAATTAAATGTGAGAACAGGTTGATCCATAAATAGCGCCATGTATCATTTCACAAATTATGTACATGTATATTCCATAGCGACAACGTTAGCATATTGTGATACCAAACTTGACCCCATCATTCACCACTTATTCTTATTACCAAACTTTACAAATGTGTCTGCAAAACACAGGAAAGCATACTTGGGGTCTTTCAATACTGATTTAATTTCTGCGGAAACCCAACGATTTGAATCTGTTGATTTATCGTTTATCGTTTAATTTCCAAAACGAATAATTCTGAAAATGGCGAATAATAGAGCAAAATGACAGTGACAGTAAAAAAGCGCACCTTGCACGAGGCTTCATGTTGAAAGAACACATACTTGCTTTTGTGTGTTTTGCAGCATCATTTGTAAACTCGCATCATCTTTTGGGTCAAATTTGTTATTAAATAATTCTACAAGATCACGCTACAAGCTAACGTTGTTGCCATGCAATTTATATAGTTAAAGATGTGAGGCATACCAATGATGGCGCGACTTCTGGGACGCCCTGGCAATCCTAAGTGCATACAAATTAGTTTACTATAAGATTACTAATTATGTTAACTCATAATTAAATGTTCATGGTGAACCAAGTCCTCCTAATGGTAGCATTATGATCAGTCTACCAATGAGTTATACTAGCAGGAATTGAAATATGCACAAGCAATGAGCCAACTTTCCCCTGCTGTATAATACCACTGGTTCTTATTCAGAAGCTACATTTATGTTGAAAATTGTCCTGGTTAATTTGTTGCACTTATCATCGGGATATCCTATTTCAGTAGTTCTATGTGACCAATTGCCCCTGGTCCTGGGGTCCCGTGAAGCAGGTGTCAAGGAATCTCCTTTTTCTAACATCCTTATTGCAACCCCGACCCAGGATTACAGTATATGTCCTATTTATCCACCCTTTCATTCCAAGTTAGTTTTAAATGTTTAGACACTATATCAATTCTGCACAAAAAGAAAGTATCCACTTTTTTTCGAAACGCCCTGTGTTAATCATAAATACTGGAATGTTTAATTCTTAGAACCCTAAATAAATTCAACAAGGGACAAAGAAAAGGGGTTTTGCTCCTCCCGCGCGTTTGACACCTCATTTGTCACAATAGCACCAATATTGATGAAGCAGTGGCCATTTGAATACAAAATGATGCAGTTTCCATTATTGCACTTAACTGTATATCCATAAAATAAAGCATGAGTTCAAATGCCCAAATGATAAGGATGATAATCAAGCATTGTTTTGCTCATGAGGTTTGTTTAATCAAAACAAGTAATGACATTAAATAGTCTTGTCATAGTAAAGGATGAGTCTCACACACCAGTAGATACAGTTGTTGGAAACAATTGACGATGCGAGATGTCCGGATTATGATTGTCTTTTCATGGAGAGACAAAAGTGGTACTCTTTAGATTTAGTGTTCTGTTTACGCTCTTTTCATGGGTATATGGTTAAGTGCAACAATGGAAACTGCATCATTTGATATTCAAATGGCCACTGCTTCATCAATATTGGTGCTATTGTAACAAATGAGGTATCATAATGCGCGGGAGGAAATGCCTGTTCTTGTCTATTTGTTGAATTTCTTTAGGGTTGTAGGAATTAAACACAGGGTGACTCAAACAAAGGGGATACTTTCTTTGAATGCAGTGTTTATAATTAAAATATCAGTTTATAGGAATGTATTTATTTGTTTAATTCAAAACCATAAAATGTACTTTCATTTCAGTGTAAATCGTTTTCATCAGAAATGTCCATATCATGTTTAATGATGATGCATCATAATCGTCAGCATCACTCATACCATAATCATCATAATCGTCATCGTCGGCGTGGGCGCCGGCCTTGCCGTCGGCGTTGGCATCGGCCATGTCGTCATCATCATTATCATATTCATCCAGTCATTGTTAACATTAGTATATATGATTATGTATTAGCGTTATGTTTTTATAAGCCTTTTCACCCATGCTTTCAAGCATGGGGTATTATTTTGGTTTGCGCTCAGGGGGTGGTCTGATACGGAAGATAAGGGCATGTGAGTGAAAACATATTTGTGTATAAAATAACACACCTACTGTTGATTTCAGCATTTAAAGGTAGATGATCCGATTGTCAACTTGATGTTTTCTATCTTACATGAAGGGTCATCCTTAAAATTGTTGCATTCCAAAGTTTGAGTTGCATAACTCCAATGGTTCTATTTTTAGAAGCGCAAGGTCAAAAGACATGTGCCCATTGAGTAGTTCACTATTATCAGCAAAGTTATAAGTAAACTTTGACAGTATGGATTGTTATTATTTTGGTTCAATAATTTAAATGCAAAAACTGTTTCGCGCAAAATCAAAAGTTAAAAATCGACCTCATGAAATAAGTTTTGAAAGAGCAATAAGAACATCAATTATCAGTAATGACAATTATGTGTGCTTGGTATAATAAAGAGGTTTTTGTTTCATTTCAATTTTGAAATAGCCGGCAGTATGTAGTTTTGATTGCAATTAAAACTTCTTTTGACTTGTTTTGACTGCTTTGACCAGGCATGCTAGGGTCGGAATTGGAATTATCTGGAAATCAAGCTAAATATAATGTAGGCCAATGAATCCTTTAGGCCAATAACCTTTTTTAAGCACTGAGTAATAACACCGTTAATTTTTTTTTTAAGGTATTTATCCTCCAACTTTGACCAACATGAAGAGAAATTTGATCTTTAAAAAAATGATTAAAATCGGTGCCTTCCATTTATTTTATTTTTTATCTTTATAAATGGAATCATCTTGGGCATGAGTTATCCCTTTTAAAGGAAATTGGTATAAGGTTTAAATTAGCCCTCATTAATAATTCTGATTTGGTCATTTCGCTATGAGAGATCTCATAAAGCAAGTACCATATGCCAATTTTAACATAAATAATAATAAATGTAACTGGGTATGAAACACTTTTAATCTTGTGAATAATTATGATAGAACAAACCAACAGCAAGAAGTGCAAACACTCTAATAACTACTTGTAACTATTCGCTACCCACTTAAGAAAAAACAGGCTTATGTGTGTGGCTAAACCCGATACTAAAACAATAATATGTAAATATACGGTGCTCTCCGTTTTAATGTGAATCATGACCTCCTTAGGATTAATTGACCGGTTAAACTAACGTAACTGTTAGTAAGAGCATCGTCCGTGTTGGTTTAAGGAGTCTGAGGGAAAGAAATGGCAAATATGACCACACGCATTTTGAAGAGATACACTGTGATACTTGCAGGCAAACCTAGATTTCCTGACAAATTCAAAACATTAAAAAAAAAAGATTATCGATTGTCTTAAAAGGGGATTTAAGAAAGTTTTTGATTTGAATTTTTGATTTTGTGAGTGCTGTTAATATTGAACTCTTAATCAAATGCATACAAAGGTATACATTTTTGGAAAGGAAATGGATCAGGGAATCCAATTTTTGCGTCAATTTTGACCAAAAAAGTTGAACTTTTGAGAAAATCAGAAACACTTTTTGAACCCAATTTCATTGGAACAAGCTAACAAAATGATGTTTGAGTAAAAAATGGCAAAAATTGCTTTCTCAAAAAATCATTTTTTTTTGGTCAAAGATTGATGCCAAAATGGAATCTCTGACCCAAATCCCATGCAAAAATGTATGTTTTTATATGCATTTGATTAATATTAATAGTTCAATAATTACAGCACTCACAAAATTCCAAAAAACACTTCCTTAAGTCCCCCCTTATAACGTATTTTTCAAGATGCTATTGCAAATAAACATAAAATACAGAAGAAAATAGTAATGTAAAAGGGTCAAACTCTGAACCAAAGTTGACGAACACAATCATTAACAGCATGATCATTAACAATTATCGTCAACGCTACGTCGCATGTGCTGAATTTAAAAGCGTAAGCAATTTGATCATAGGCACTAGCATCGTCAACAATAATAAGTCTTGATCAGGAATACAGATGATCATACAAGATTTCGACTTTGATCCCATGTGATATTTAGCATTATTGGGTAGTAGGTATAAATACTGCAATTGCATTTATTAATACGTTTGTAATCTGATCCATATCGTGTAAACATGAAAGCCAAAACCCCGGGGCCAAAACACAGATCCATATCGTTGTATTATCGCGCTACCAAGCATTTGCGTTATGTTGTAAGATATTACATGTAAAAGGATTGCATTGCGTCTGTGTAAGAGTTACTTGAAATCAACAATATATCGTTACGAGTCACGGCAAATTCCCTTTAAAAGGGATAACCCATGCCCAAGATGATTCCATTTATAAAGATATAAAATAAAATAAATGGAAGGCACCGATTTTAATCATTTCATTTTTAAAGATGAAATTGCTCTTTAGGTTGGCCATAGTTGGAGGATAAATACCTATAACTTATTGTCACGGTGTCATTACTCGGTGCGAACAAAGGTTATAGGCCTAATGGATGCATTGGCCTACATCATATTTAGCTTGATTTCCAGTTTAATCCAATTCCGACCTTGCTTTGGATGTTTAACTCCATGTCTACAACTGAGACAACGCTATTTAAGGTTAAAGTGTATCCCTGGCATGCCTGGTCAAAGACAAGGCAAAATAAGTTTTAATTGCAATCAAAACTACATACTGCCAACTATTTCAAAATTGAAATGAAACAAAAACCTCTTTTATTATGCCAAGCACACAGAATTGTCATATTACTGATAATTGATGTTCTTATTGCTCTTGCAAAACTTATTTCATGATGTCAATTTTTAACTTTTGTTTTGCGCGAAACATTTATTGCATTGAAATTATTGAACCAAAATAATAACAATCCATACTGTGAATGTACACTTTGTCAATAACTTTGCTGATAATAGTGACAGCCTCTCCATAATTGAATCTTTAACTTCAGTTACACATTTATAATATTGGACTTTTCTTTTCTTTTCTTGAAAACCGACTGCCCTGTCGGTTCAGTGTGGAAAAACAGTAATCTTTTTCGCAATTGAAATTCATTTTGGTTTGTTATGAGCCAAGACAGTAAATCTATCGTTCAAGTTTGACCAGATAACCATTTAAATCTTAATCTTCGGATATTTGCAATAAAATAACTTATTTGGTGACAAAGGTAGGTCATCTATTTAGCAAGTATCAGGATTAACAATCTCTCTTGGGAGCAATGCCACAAAAATTGCTTTATACAGAACTTAAGAGTTCTTACTAAAAGGATTCTAAGTGTCTCTTAGAAATTGTTTTCTATACCTGACTCTTGCTTGACTAGTCTGGTGGTTATCTACTACAAAATACAATGAAAACTATAACAGTGACAATATTTTTAAAAAAAAGGCATACAAGACATTCTTGTGGCAAAGGCCTAAGCTACAGAGACCTTTTCAAGGATGCCTTACAATATTCCACTATGCCAAAACACTCTTTCAAAGACTACAATAATTTGCCTGGCATCTCAATGATAAAACCATATAATGAACTTCCGTCAATTATATTATAAAGCACACAATTTAATCAAAGATCGACCGTAAAGAGACGGTATTTGAATATGAACTTACAATACACTAATTTACCAGAGCAGTGATTCACATTTTACATCCAACACTTCCAAACAAGCGGCTGTCTTAGGCTCTACTTGACCATCCGGTATTTATGATTTTACTCACACATGCATGGCTCGCCGCTCCCCTGCTGACACAACTGATCATGCTGAGTAAATAGCCTGTTCTGAATGCTGATGCTTTTTTGGCACAATGTAGATACCACATGTGTAGTGGTAATTACCCTAGGCATGTTAAATTATCTTTATTAGAAGTGAGAATAATGTATGTTATTTCTTCAGTAAAAATCAGAACATTGGTAATACTGAATGGAATTCCTCCATTCAAACATGAAACTAAACCAACTTTGGCCCCTTCTTTTCATTTTTTGCGCTTAAATTGCTAAAATCAACAAAAGGTGTGTCCTTATCTTCCTTATCAGACCTCCTCCCTTTGTGATAACCAAACTATAACCTCATGCTTGAAAGCATGGTTGATAAACGTTTACGGCACAGAGCCTGTTGATTTCGAAAATGTTACGGAGGTATAATTAAACGCAAAACCATAGGTGTTTTTTCCGTATTGTATAAACATTCAGGGATAACTGTTATGCGATGGTCAAAGAATTGTAATCGTCAACGATATCATCATTGGTTAGCTGGCGATTAATTTAAAGCAATGTCAAATTAAAAACGAATAATGCGATATTATTGGTCCATTTTTATTGTAAACAATTATTGTAACCAATAAATCTTCATTTTTTTATATATATTTACAATTATAATATAAATTTATTATGCATTCGTCTTTTCCCTTTTAGAGTTAAGAAACACGATAAGTCGAAATAAATTGATACAATATAATGTCTCTAGTGTTTTTCTGGAATACCCGGTTGTATATTCACCCTGGCTTTTTGAATAAATATTACTGACATGTTTCGTTACAATTGGCAGGAGAAGTCTGTTATAAATGTATTATGAAAAAATCCTATATGATCCCGGTTCATATCTAGATATGTATTTTCCATGCATCAACTCATTCTCATCTATCAATTTCACTTTAATATCAGTTACCATTCCATTCAGATCATATATTTAAACCATCTACATAATATGGTCATTGTTACAACATTAATGCTAACATGTAATTTACATTTATATTGTTGTTTGTGTTCATGGTTTTGCCATTTTAATATACATTCAATATAATATACATTTAATAGTAACGTATTTAACATTTACTTTTGAATTGATTGGTTTAATTAATGCTTAAACTTAAGGAATTGGACATGTTATTCCAGGGGAACATCGTAAGTAATGATTTGTATCACTTACTGAAATAGTTACTTAGAATAGAACATCTATGTCATCATAACATTTTTTTCTTTTGAATCCTCCCCACTAATTAAAGTATACAAATATTGACTGCCTGAGAGTATGATAGTAAAAACTATATCGCGATGTCAAATTTGAATTTTCCATTAAACGAGGCAAAGCCGAGTGTAATGAAACAATCCGAATTTGACCAAGTCAAGTCATATACAATATATGTTTTGATATAATGATAACTAACGTTTTCATTTCAACCCACGTGATAGTAACCACTTTATAGTTAAAAGTCACATGGCTAAATTCAGGCTAAATTATATAATATTTATCACCGGGTGAGGATAAAACAAAATGAGACGTCTAATTTTTAGTTTTAGATAAACTGTGATGTATCGCTAGATACTCGATTCAAATGTTGTCTGTATCTTTTCAATATGAGTAGTGGGTTTTCATAAAGGTGTGTCGTTATAGGGACTAATATTCAACCCCCATTGTTGGAATCAAGCCATAGAAATGTGACATTTCCTGTTATAGTTGCATAAATAAAATACGCGTCGATCTCGAATGGAGATATGCTCAGTTCAATCATTCATAATATCAACATATTGATATCAATGTCACCATGATAAGAAAAACTGACCGATTTCTGTCAAATTTATTACAGCTGCTAAAAGGTCGGAAACAACATTTGTCAGCACTTTAAATAATAGAGATAACAATTTACATCTTAGTGAACGCTACGCAGAAACATCGTGTGGATGCATGCAACGCTGTGAACAAGGAAACGGTAGGTATACCAAAGTATTTTAGAGAGGGTGGATTAACAAATACAGAGCGTGTCAAAAAAAAAGGGGCCCATGTGTTACACAGCGTTCTGGCTATGAAAAATATAGAAATTGGAGGTGAAATAAGTAATAATCATGTTCAGCAATCCAAAATATGTCATAAGAATCTTTCTGTCTTCTGTTTGAATTTATTTAAATTAAATAATGGAAAATAATCTGCGGCGTGTCAAATTCAGGTTTGTATTGGTAGGAAAATCTGTTATAATAATCATCAATCAGTGAATAATTGCACTTAATCAATCGATCTATAGTGATCTATCTATACATGTTGATAGTTAGTTTCATTTGACCAGGAAACAAAAACGATGACGAACAATAAAATAATATTTCGATGTTATATGTATTTTAAACAATACATTAATTTATCCTACAAATCTTGGGGTAGCTAAAATGCAAGGTTTTTCAGTTGAAAAACTGATTCTAGTTCCAAAGTAACCGAATGTAATGGGATAATATGCATTTGAAAGATGATTATAAAAGGACTTACCAACAGTATATTTTTTGGGAAAAAACAATAAGGGATGTATTTCTAATTTAATGTATGTCCACCATGGAACACTTTTTGACACGTTCTGTATTTTGCACAGGTAACTCATCGGAATCTGTAGTTGATATTGTACAACATAATTGTTTTCTTGGTGTAAGGTCATCAGGATTGTTCAGTAATTATAATAAATTGTTTTTTCATGTGACAAATCCAAAATTAGTTGAAGTATAATAATAAAACGAATTATTATACTCACTTGTGACAGTTTCATGCTACACTGAGCACTTCATCAGACTATTTTACGTCAGCTCTCATCACAGGGTTTTTATCCTGACGACCACCGGAATATAGAGGGCGTTCTTGATAAGATTAACTGATCGTAAGCTAATTTCATGAATTTTGAATTTGTCAAGATGAAAAAAACAATTTCGTTAATGTTATTCTCTATTATAATATGTACAAATCCAATGACAGTATCACAATGTTGTGAAAGTAAAAAAACCTACTGGAACAAATCAAATGGGCTTTTGATTTCACCTTACACACGGTTAAACTTATGATTTACAAAATACCTTTGCAATCATTGTATGAATGAATCTCGGTGCAGGAAGGAGAGAAGTTCTGGTGACTTTGAAATTTTTATACACCTAGCACATGAGGTTGACTAATTCAAAATATATAATCGGTACCAACATTTCTTCTCCGCAGTTTGATACCTCATTCAACAAAATCGAATGGATACTTTTAAAGTTATGGCGATTTCAATGACCGCGCATGCAACAGAAATGTTGCACTAGGTATAGGAATCATTGATTTGTGTGTGATTACTGTCATAACTGTGTGCTATCTGAACGAGACAGATGAATGGGTCTTTAGTGATAACCGCAATGTGCGGGACAAAGGGTGTATCTGGCTGTGAAGAATACAAGTCTTAGCTGATAAGCTGTGAGTTTTTCAGTGCGTAAATCCATAGACGGGTAAAACATTGATTTTTACCGTCTATGGTAAATCACACACAAATCAATGATTTCCTATACCTAGTGCAACATTTCTGTTGCATGCGCGGTCATTGAAATCGACATAACTTTAAAAGTATCCATTCGATTTTGTTGAATGAGGTATCAAACTGCGGAGAAGAAAATTTGCTCATTTAATGTATATCTCAGATTTTTGGTACCGATCATATATTTTGAATTAGCCAACCTCAAAGCACCTGTTCAGGGACTTTATGTGCTAGGTGTATATATGTCACATCACAATATAAGGATATTTTAGGCCAAGTCACAAAAATATCGTGTTTCTCGTCCGGACTTTTTTAAAAATCAGTGAGGGCGGCCCTTACTATTTGTTATTTTAGGAATTTTTGTTATTTTTCAAAAGCCAAATTACAAGCTTTTTGCTAGAATTGTTTCGATATTCGTATCACTTCTATGCCAACGAGTGTTTCTCGCGTCTTTTCATTGAAATATAGTTGAAAATTATGAACACACTTACACACAACAAAGACAAGTATGATTTTTGATTTTTTTTTTTTTTTGAATTTCTTTTTGGAATTTTGAAGGATTTTTTGAAAATAACAAATAACAAAAATATTGGAGCGGCGACAAAAATCGGTGCGGGTGTGGGACGTGAAACACGTATTGTTTGTTACTTGGCCTTAGTAAGCTTATATCCAAAGCATATCATGTCTCAGTACAAAATAAAATTTCATTAACTCTTTCTATAATTCTCTAATAATTCTAGGACTCAGTTTCAAATCAAATACAATATGTAACTGTTAATTTGATTTTCAATTCTAGGCTGCCTGGATTGTCTTAAAACTTGCAAAAGTAAGTATACTCTTTAGGCCCCGAAAAGAAGAAACTATGTTCTACATGCCCGACCAACCGAGTTATTTAGAAATCGGTGAAAAAATGTCACGTGCAAATGAATACCGACCAAAAATATTTGTTTGTCTTTTCAAAATACGACAAGATTTTTTCAGATATTTTAAAATTTTTACTGTCATTTTGAAGGTGAAAAATAAACGAAAGAATAGAAAAAACTCGACTACTGAACTTGGGAGGTCAGTTTGCCCATAGAACAGGGTTTCTTTTTTTCGTTTCCTTCACACATTGTTTAAAAAGGGTAGCACATACACTGTACATTTAACACCAAAAGAGGATCACGTGTATAGTTTAATATTCGGATTCAAGATTGTGAGAAATCTCTGTATCACCATCACCATCAGGCGTTTTGGGCGCTCAAACGCTTTGTTCAACGTATAGTTTACTGTGAGCATACTCCACTCCAAAAGGCCTTATAAAAGTGCTCAACAAAAGAAAGTCATACACTTTGTTTATGTCCCATAGAGTGTCTTCCGATTAATTATTGTCCAAACAAGCTAGATAGACATTTAGATGAATTTTTCGGAACAATTTGGTACCAAACATGCCACAAACAACAAAGATAAACCATTAGTTAACACTATTTAATAAAAATCCGTGACGTTTCTAAATACACATTTTCAACGCACGCAAGCAGCGAATAAATGCTATGGGTGGCACTTGAATGGCCAGGAATGAAAGGGATATTGATCACACAGTGAAACTGCGTTGGTTCGTAGGGGAGCACACGAGCGGGCTATTTGTTTGTGAACAGGTAACATATGGTCTTTTCTCCCCGCGTAGTTTGTTGAAATTGTGAATTTGGAAACGGCACGGATTTTCATTAAATGGTGCTAATCATGGCTTTAGTGTATGGTGGTGTGTTATGTTGTGAATTTGTTTGATACATTCTTAGAACCTATGGCTACAATAATAGAGTTGGTGCCACTCTATTAGCGGATGATAATGGGGTCTCCCACTATATTTAAAATGGCCACCCCTATACAGGGGTCAAAAACTGCATACCAAATTGTTCGTCTGAACACGAGGATTCCCAATATGTATAGTTTTCCGTATATCCGATGTTTCGTTACCGAGTTATCAGGCAACACGTAAAAAGGTCATTGACCTTTTCCATAGGGTGTCAAAATGTTAACTTGCTCCGATTTCAATAAACAATACCTCTAATTGTTCGTCTGATCGCAGGCATTACAGAATAGTCATTAGTCAGCAGGTCAAACCATTGCATGTTGAGGTTAGGTTCCCTTTTGTATTATTCTCCATAGAGGCATATTAATATTTGACCTTTTGACCCCTATGTGAATGACGACAACTACTTTAAAAATATAAGATAATCATATCCGGAAACCCTGTGATTATACATTTTTGGAATCCTTGTGTTCAAAAGAACAGTTTGGTATACTTTCCAGCTTTATTTTGACGCAATTTTAATTGGAAAACTACCTATTTTTATTATCGACATAATCGAGGCAATTGTGATACCACACTAGTAAAAGGGGGTAACAAAAAGCAAATTTTCTCGCTTATAAAAACGCTGGATTTTTCAATTTGATATTTTCCTGAAAGTTTATGATATTTTGGATCATTAAATCACAAAAATTATATACGATGACCCTGAAAGTTCCGAGACATAAGCTCCTGAATTAGGAGAGCTGGTGTACCGCCCTTAATCAACAGAAGAATTTTAGAAATGAGGTTATTCAAAATTTACCTACAAAATCTACAAAATGCATTGAAAATGAGTTTGTTTTGCACTGTTGTATTAAGTACACTGTAAAAACAAACGTTTGACTATTGATAAACACTACAACACGTTTATTTGTTGTTATTTACGTATAAAGGTATAGGAGGTTGTTAAAGATAAACGGGTTGCATAAACGCTACAACGCGTTGAAACGTTTTTTAACTGTTATCAAAAACGTGTTAATACCAGCAATTATAAACACATGATTGCTGGTATAACACGTTTTTGATAACAGTTAATAAACGTATCAACACGTTGTAGCGTTTATGCAACCCGTTTATCGTAAACAACCTCCTATACCTTTACACGTAAACAACAACAAATAAACGTGTTGTAGTGTTTATAAATAGTCAATAGATTCCTACGTTCCCCATAAGTATAACTATGCGAGTCATACACATCCCAACGAAAGGAAAACATATTTTGAAACCTCCAGTTGGGTACACAAGAAAAGTGGAACAAAATCGTTGGGATCGACCTCGTTGGCGCGTCACATTACGCTGACCTTGAAAGTGGGACAAGCAACGTCCTCAGCAGTTTTCAAGCCCTTGTAATTTGACGCGCCAACAAGATTCCATTACATAAACAAGTTCATATAGAAGAACTCGGAGCCTTTAACAAATTCAGACGTAAAAATTGTTGGGATCTCGTTGGCGCACGGAGATAATTCAGGCCAAAGGTCATATTTTACAATGTTGAGCTATTTTCGCACCACTGTAAATCCGAGCTTGAACAATGTATGTGGGGCTAATACTAACTCGCATGCACTGTAAGTTGACCGTAAGCAAATGTTTAAAAATCATATTAAAAAATGTTTAAGATCCCAAGCTGGTATCTTCATTTTGTATTTAAGGTAAACCATCTTTGCAACTAGATATCATTTCCAAGGTGTTTCAAGGATGACGCACAGATTTACGGGAGTGCGAAAATAGCTCAAAATGGTAACATTTGACCTTTGACCTGAATTATCTCCGTGCGCCAACGAGATTCCAACAATGTTTCCTTTTTAATTTGTTAAAGGCTCTGAGTTCTTTCATATGAACTTGTTTATTGAATGGGATCATGTTGGCGCATCAAATTATAAGGTCTTGAAACTGCAAGAGGGCGCTGTTTGTCAAGGGTTCAAGGTCAGCATAATGTGATGCGCCACGAGATCCCAACGATTTTGTTTAACTTTTTGTTATGTACCCAACTGGAGGATTCAAAATATGTTTTCCTTTCGTTGGGATGTGCATGGCTCGCATAAATATACTTACGGGGAATATAGTAATCGTTTTACTTGTTTTTTCCCCTGAAATTTCAGTGGTTTTTTACGACCGAACCAACAAATTATTTTAGGTATTTTAAAATTTGGCTTTAGTATAATGGTATGGTAATGTATCACCGGGTGTTTTTTAAAGTTGATCTGAGGACCCATGAATCACAACAACCCCCATAAATGGTACACTCTTAGAGGCAGAGACTGTTAAAGTACTCCACAAGACCACTTTGTAGACGAATATTGATATGGTTTGGGCTGCTATCATATTATAAGGTCATGTGTTTTAAGCTTAGCTCGCCTCCTTTCGCGTTACACACGGATTTTGGCTTTCGCGACATGATTTTAACTTTACACATTTATATTTGCTTGTATACCCCCCTGGGGTAGTAAAAGTATACATTTTCTGAAGTGAAATTGCATGAGGAAACCAAATATACCATTAAAATTATAGTACGACCAAGAACTAAAATGGTATGATCGGAAATGTTCGGGGAAATATCAGAGTTTTTAATTTTTAATTTGAGATCCATTTATTTTTTATTCCTACCCCTATCAAATTTTTTTTTTACATATTTGAATTTCTCATGAAATTACCCATTAGATGATATTTAATTGTCAATTACTACGTCGGTATGGTTATTATACCGGCTAGTGAATATCTCCAATTTTTATTTTATATATTTTTAGAATTTTCAGAAATATTTGTTTAAAGATGAACCCTTCCCTGATATAAACTGCATTTCTGAATTCCTCTAGTTACAAGCTTTCCAAAAATGTATACTTTTTCTGTTATAGTCATTTTTATAAATCCGGTAAATTGAGGCTGAATATACATGTTGACTGTGTAGCGAATAGGAAGAAAGCTGAAGTTCATTGTCTTATCCATAATGAATTAGTTGTTACAAATAGTTGACAAGTCTGTTGAACCACATACTTAAAGACTTCTAAATATCCTTTGAAATGGGACCAAAATGGTGTTTGTAACATTAGGGGATGACTAGTTGTAAAAAGAACAAAGCATGGAATTATCCCCATTGAGTTTGTACAGGCGGCACCCCTTCCGGCGGCACCCCTTCCAGCACCACCCCTGGTCCCCAAACATCAAACAGCTGTATCTCCCTTTCTGTATTAGCTATACCAATGTTATTAGGGCTTTAAAATGATACCAAATTTGTTGAGATAGCTTTTGTGGTTTTAAAAATATTTGAGGAAAATGACAGCATGAAGCTAAAAAATGTAACAGCACAACCCTATTGGGAGGCGAGTTCATAACGCGTGACCATACGTAAAACTAAGCATATAAATATGAATAATAATTAAATCTAATGCGATTTTTCGATTCATCAGTAATCCTAGGATTAAATATATCCTTTATTCTATTTCATGCATAGGGTCGTTACACATATGCATTAGCAGCCTGAGGGGCAACAACATCAAATATCAAAACTCAGTTCCTGAATTCGATGGCTATATTATCATATTGGCCTTTCATTTAATGCTTTATGAATACTACAGAATTCCTTATATCGGGCATTTACCTTGACATGTAATTTAAACTATTTAATAAAAGAAGTCAGTGCGCACGTACGCAAACCTACATAAACCAAAACACTTCTTCACCATGTACTATTATGCAAGCTTGTTCAAAAACAGGATGTGTGGGCAATTTCTTAAACATAATAGGCTTAGTTGAGTTGAAACCAAATAATTCATTTCTATTATTGGTCAAGATTTATTGACAAATAACAACTTAACGGCACTTTTATTGTTTTTATTATTTCTGTCTCTCATAACATTGGGACTGAGTCGTTTCAAATTCCATACTTTTGCCTACTTTTAGTCTTGTGTTATCCTCATTTATATTGCATCTTCTTTTTTTATTTATATTTATATTTTAAGCTAAGCGAGCATATGAAATTGCCTCATTTGACAAGACATCAGAAGACACTACGATGACATCAAAAATAAAACGAAATTCGTGCACATGTAACGTTTATTGCCCGCCCTCATCGACCTCGACAGGTAAGGCAATAGTATTTCAACTACGCTTAACGCTTTCATACTCAGTCATACAATTGAAGTGAGAATCCCATTCTATAGGAGGCTCACGTTAACACGGAGTTCAACAATCACATAATTTGTCACGTTAAAAAGATCGCAGTAGTGTTGAAGATTTATTTGTTATATTATAACTTACAGATGAACATTAAAATGGCCATTGTGTAATTAGTGTTGTTTCTACTCACAAAATCATAGCAAAATTTGATTAAAATAATGTATAAATATGTTGGAATATCATCGCTATTAATGGAAACTTTTCTTAAATACGCCCTCTAGGTAATATCGTTCTCTTTTTCATGCATGGTGCACTTCAAAACGGCTTTCGATGTTTTTAAAAGAAGAAAAATCTTTTGCCCAATATAAACTACTTATAAGGAATAAATGCCTTAAATTGTTGTTGTTTTCTGCAAATTAAAGCACATTATTAAATGTTGTAACGTAATTTTGGCTTAAACCGTCAAAACATCTCATCATTAAAAAACAAATATTCAAATATAAATCAGAACACTGTTGACCTCTGATGATTCATCTTCGTGGCATAAATATTGAAATACATTGGTAATGATAACCACATGGTTTGACACGAAAATTGCCTGTTGTATTTGATTGATTGATTTGCGTATATTTATACACTTACATTACTTATTTGCCATGTTTGCGGATAAGAGTGACGCACATGTTCAATCGTGTCCAAATTTGACTGGGATTCGAACCGCCACCAATGCGATTGCGAATGCTATGAGGAGAACGTGCCAATCAGTTAGGCCACGGCGCTGAGTGCCATTTAAAGGTATATTATGTGATCTTTTCCAGGGAACGCCCTCAACATCGAAAATAAATTGTAAGCAGATTTTCTTGCAGATTTACATTTCTGATCATAAATCGTACATACATTCCAAGTTACAGGGTGATACGATTCTTAAAAACTTCAAAATCATGGTTTTAGAGTGAAAATAAACTGTCGGATATCCGACAACTTATTTTACTCTAGTCTAAATTCACTCTAAAACCATGATTTTGAGGTAATTAGGAATCGTATCACTCTGTAACTTTGAATGTATGTACGATTTATGATCAGAAATGTAAATCTGCAAGAAAATCTACTTTCTAAAAAAAATCATGAATAGAGGGCGCTCCCTGGAAAAGATCACATAATATGCCTTTAATATCTTTGTTCTATATTTTACTCGTTTCGTCGATTCGTAAATGTAACCTTTAACAATGCATTGTGAGATTTTGCCGGAAGACAATCATACGACACTACATGGCGCTAAGCTCTTAAAGGGACACTAAGAGATGTGTTGGAGGCAGCGCCCTCAATTATGATAAAAACTGAAATTAGTTTATTTTTATAATTGTATTACTTGTATGAACTTACACCTATAAGGATTAAGAAAAATCAGCTCTCTTTGTACAAGAAAACGTCGATTCAAAAAATGCTGGTCCCGCGGGACCAGCATTTTACGTCCGACAGTATCCCTGTGCAGTACGCGTGATACATAACGCGAACCATATTTGCATAGAGGGCGTTTTTCAATAAATAGCGATGATATTGTTTTAATCTAGTTTTGCTGTGTTTTTTGTTAGTAGAAACAACAATAATGGCGATTTTTAATGTTCATCTTGAATTCTAAAGTAAATTTTTAAACATTTAAACTTTTCAACACCACTTAATGTCCCTTTAATTATTTGAATCGAGAACAAATTTAGCTGTTTAGAGCGAAATGCTGAATTTTCTTAATCCTTACAGCTGTAAGTTTTTACATGTGATACAATTGTAAAAATGTATACATCCCAGTTATTATCCTAATTTAGGGCGCAGTTGGAGATGCCAACTTAAGCGGTGTAAAAATTGTATTATTTATCCCATTTACCATCGGCTCTTTTAAAGAGCTTAATGACTAATCATGTTGTAAAAACATGATTTTGCTCTGTTTCGCTGTTTCGCCGCTTGGAACGGACTCTTACTGCTTACCCGTACCCAGTCAGCTCTATGTCACTCATATCTGTCCATTGTTGAGATTTGGTTCAGTATAGCGCACTCTATAAAACCTTCACCCGGAAGTTACAGCGTAAACTGTCAATCATTCGTTGTGAATGAATATTCAGTCATGACTATTCATGATCTCACACGATGTGATCGTCGCGATCCGGCGTCCATTCCCAACTGATCTGATTACAATATTCATAAAATGCAAATGACGCCACGCCCCTACTGTGTCACTGTCAGACGAAGCCATCCACAATTTAAAATTCGTATTTTATTCTACGTAAATTAATTTCAAATAACCAATTCTGAATGTTTCGTGTCATATAAAAACTAAATTCTGCCATCATTAAAGCAAATCAGTTCTACTCTAAATCACAATAAGGTTTTTTTTACCATTGGTGTACTATTATTGTGCCACAAATCATGTTTTCAGCCGATAAAATCAACCACGTGTTAGGTCGTCTGGTTAGCTACGACAATGATAGTGCGCCTCCTACAAAAGCTTCACCCGTGAATTTGGTTTTAGTAGGCGAAATTTTATCGGAGGAGTGTCCTCTCCCATAATTATAGACTCCCTGACCCAGTGTATATGATGCCGCAAAGAGGGCGTGCAAGATAGACTGTTTATTTGACACCCTGATTTTCTTTTAGAGGGACGGAGTGATCGCAAATACGGTACATACATAACATGTTCCGAACACATTGTTGCCCTTTGCGATCACTCCGTCCCTCTAAAAGAAAATCAGGGTGTAAATGGTTATGTTTTTTGTGTCATGTATTTGTAAAAATGTTTTACACAACCGAACTCCACATTACGTGGCAACCAACATGCATACATGATATATTAGTAGAATATCAACACCAACCAACTGGATTCCTTATTTTTTTATAATAAATTATTCACACAATAATAATATAAACTCACGTGAGATTTCAAATTTGTTCATTTTCAGGAGATCTGAATGACCAATGTGTACATTGTTTGTTTGCTTGTAGCGTCCGTAAGTCGTGAGGGTAAAAACACTATGATATCATAACCATTACATCGTGTTGTCCCGCTGTAATAAACTAATCATGGTATCAAGTTATCTGTAATAAAGGGTTCAATAAAAGAAAGTATACCACTTTGTTTATGTCATTTTGAGTAACATTCCATTTTTTTTTACCAAACAGGCTAGATAGGCATTAAGATGAATCTTTTAGGCATAATTTGATACCAAATTTGCCCCCTAACAACAAAGATAAACCAAGATTAGCACCATTTAAAAAAAATTGGTCACTTTTCAAAAGTCACATTTTCAACACACGCAAGCCACCAGAAAATGCTGTGCGTGGCACTTTGAATTGCCGGGAATGAAATGGATATTGATCACACAGTGCAACTGTGGGTTGTGCCTGAGCGAGCAGGCTATTATATTATGAACAGGTAACATGTGGTCTTTTCTTCCCGCGTATGTGTATTGAAAATGTGACTTTTGAAAAGTGACTAATTTTCTTTAAATGGTGCTAATCATGGTTTATCTTTGTTGTTAGGGGGCAAATTTGGTATCAAATTATGCCTAAAAGATTCATCTAAATGTCTATCTAGCCTGTTTGGTCCCATAAAATTTGACAGTTACTCAAAATGACATAAACAAAGTGGTATACTTTCTTTTGTTGAACCATTTATTATTACATCAGTATATCTTTATCATTCCACTGCCATGATGTCCCATTTCAAACTTTCATTTCAACCATCAAATAATTCATTGATAGATTCCAATGTCGTCACATTTTGGTGTGGCACTTATCATATTTGAAACGAGGGTTATTCAATATAGGTTCTACATCCTACCTCATAACTTTATAAAATATTCCATAATTGTAGCTTTGAGACTTAGCTACAAATTTAAAGTCAATTGGTCAAGGTACCGGCTGAATTTGTCTGGAAATTTAGTGAAAACCGAATGTCCAAGTGCTAGTCATTTGGCGAATTCAGACAAAACGTACCTGTCTATCAAATATAAACTAAAGTGACTGATTTCCTAAGGGAATGTTTAGGTTTGTCAAAAAATGGCAACATTTACAGATGTTTCTTCTCTTTTTTCGTGTGCAGAGAACTCTTTTATTACAATCTTCTATAAGTGTGTAATTGAACATAATTAATCAAATCAAAAATAATCTACCAACTCCATGTTTATTAGATAGTTCAATTTGAGCAGAAAAACATATTTTCATCCATATTATCCGTGCCAAACCACTGAATATTTGAATATAGATGTATCTTACATAATAAATTAATGTAGCCTATCCTATATAAATCATCCTTGGAATCTCAAAGGCAGTGCTTTCAGTTGAAAATCAAATTCCTGTCGAAAAGTGGCCACAAATATTATCTCGTGAGTTAAGGGGTGACATTTAATGTGATGAAGTGTATATATTAAAGGACTGAACGACTAGGGCTTATTTTAAAATACTTTTTTAGAGTGTTCATAAGTTTTACTATCGTTTCTGACGCAGTATCATCAGTCTTCAACGGTTCATTATCATACTCATTCAGTTGTATTCATCTTCATTATCGCCTCATTATTAGCCGGTGACATCAGAGCATAAGACCATCTTCACACATCATCACTGATACATTCGTCTCAATTCATTCATTCCATATACACCTATACCATTTCAAATTACACTTTTGATATATTTTTCGGTGCATAACTGAGACTTCCGAGAAAATGATGTGAGAAGTGAGTCACGTTTTCTTTGTTGGCGGTTTATTCTAATTGGCATCGCCAACCAAACACAGTTATAAAATCATCAACGCTCAAACGAATATCTCTTATTGGGTTTTGGGCAATGTCAATTGAGTCAACTAGGGTAGGCCTACATAATTTTGGTAAAAATCATTGTAGCCTAGTCCCAGTGCGCGATGTGAATAAATTGTGTTAATTTGGCATATACGAGGGGGTATCAACAAGTTCTTGAAATCACCCAGAAGTGAAGGAGTCAGAAACTTTTTTTGTTATGTGACCCTTGAGACATCTTTAAAAATCGTTACCATGGCTATATAATATAGTATATCATCAGGTAAGCGGCGCTAGCGTAGAGGAGTGAGCCGCGCTAGCGTAGAGGAGTGAGCTGCGCGTATGCGGCGTGGGGTTCCGTGAGGTTTTAGGTTTTTAAATTAAAATTGTTTAGATAAAATTTCCTGAAGCCATCTTGTTAAGCTTGAATATTAAATTTGAAACTAATTCGTGCGTAGCTCGAACAAATTTGCCATTTTAACACTAAAATGGTCCAGAAACTTTCCTCAAGCCATCTTGTTAAGTTTGAATAATAAAACATTGAAACTAAGTCGCTCGTAGCGCGAAGAAATTGGCCATTGTAGCACTAAAAATAAAAATAAAAAGGTCCAGAAAAACGCTCCTGAAGCCATCTTACTAAGCTTAAGCGAAGCGCGCAAAAATGGACTATTTTAATACTAAAATGTTCCAGAAAACGTTCCTGAAACCATGTTGTTAAGCTGGAATAGTTCAACATTAAAAACTAATCCGCGCGAATGAATCTTGTCTGAATGACCTAAAACTAAAACACTGACGCTGGTTCAGAGACGGAGAGAGTGAGAAACACTAATAAAAGCTCCCATCCCTCCAACTCCTCCCCCCCCCCCCCTCTCCAACTCCCCTCATCCTCATCCTCATCCTCCTCTCCCTCCCTCCCTCCCATTCCCTCCCATCTACTCTCTTCTCTCTCTCTCCCCTCCCCTCTCTCTCATTTTCCCCCTTTGGGGACCTAGGGGGCATGAGCCCCAAAAGCCACCGCTCACACCCACCCCAACCTGGACACGCGCCTGGAATTACACACGTCAGTGATCATAAGCCATGCAGGCATAGAAACATACAAATCAATATTTATGGCTGAACTTGTTTGATCAAGTCTGGCCAGTTGTTGATCTGGAACTCACCACCCAAAAAGGGTGGTGGCGTTGCATTTTTGGTGACGAATCATCCATCTCTCTCTATTAACTCAACAACTAAATGAAAAAGAGCTATGGTTGAGGTGTCTTGTGAAAGCTTATTTATCTAGCTACATTGTGTGAATAAATCAGGTATTTCTATAACTGTTTAGCTGAGATATGATTGATTATATTGTGAAAGTCAGGGGTGGTGGTGGTGGTGGCGGCGGCGCTGTGAACAATCTCTATGAGGAATATAGAAAATGTTCCCAATTCTACGTTCAATTGACAATAACTCCTCATCCTTGTACGGTACAAACCTGATTTTTGTCTCATTTTATAGATAATTGTTTTATATTCTATAGGTGTCTGTTTCAGCAAACGCGAAAACTATTATGTAACAATTGTAATCATGAATCGATTGCATTGTCCTTGGCTTTTTCCCTATTCGCTACACAGTGAACTTGCCCTAATTCATCGGTTCTACATACATGGCTATAACAACAACAACAAAATTCAACCGATGATAGCAAAATTATACATTTTTTAGAAAGCTCTCAAATAGCGGAATTTAAGAATGCCGTTTTAATCAGGATAGAGTGCATACCCCAAAAAATATACTTGCAAACTCTAATAAATATGAAATTTAACCGTTTGTGCTCATTTACTTCTCGATATAGTATATTTCAACACGTTACCATTGACAACCATTATGTTCTGATGGGTAATTGCATGAGGAACTATAATATGCGCAGTAAAATTATGATTGGGATAGGTATAAAAATATTATTGGGCTTAAATCAAAATATTTTAAAAAAATCAATATTTGTTGAACATTCTTAATCACAACATGTTACCATTGGGTTCTGTCTACACACCAATAGCATATTTGGATTCCTTGTGAGATTACCGTTCAGAAAATATATACTCTTTATGGGCTAGAACAATTAGTTATTGCTAAATGCTAATTCGAATCTCAGATGGTGTAAAATGTAAAAATCTGGACATGTAACGGTAAGGGTGGCGAGTTCAAAACACATGGCCTTATGAGTGTAGTTGAATACCAGTGACCATATCCTCGTATTGATCCTCAACTGATATCCGGTTATTTAATGTTTGCATTATTGCTCAGTCCCTCACACATCTCAGATCCTCCCTCCAGTTGAATGGTGAGAGATGAATCGACTATGATGCGTCAACTTCGGAGAAAATACCGCTATTAAAGTATTATGATAATGCTGATGGCTTAAAACTCAAGACCAGAATCGGACTCAGCAGTCACCATTCAGATTGGACTCGCATGAGCGGTTATACAGGGTGTCTCAAAAATATTTGCAACGCTCCATTATGTGATCGTAACTTCCTAAATAAAAGTTGGAATAGAACAATTGAAACAACAAATCAAAGGCAAATTAGTTGGCTATATTTTTAAAAAACCGCGTTTGATTCGGTTCATTCATTATCATGAATATTTTGAGCGTTTACGTGAAAGTAGTCGAAGAACACTTCCATTCAAGCTTGTGAATTCGTGTATACAGATTTTCTTTTAGTTATAATTGAACTTACACATGACATAAATCTTCATGTCCATGAATATAAAATGATTACGGGTGCACTGACTGACAAATAATGCTGTTGTTGTAGGTAGTTCCTTAGGGCTGATATCCAAACTCTCAGCGGTGTTACACCGGTATTACACCGATGTTATACCGGTATTACACCGATATTCTATACAAATATCGGTGTAATACCGGTATAACATCATCGGTGTAATACCGGTGTAACACCGCTGAGAGTTTGGATATCAGCCCTTACCTCTATTAAACAATTCTACGATTTGGAATAACCGCTTGTGTTCTTAATGCCTGTTTGACGCTCTGGTTTACAATTAGAATTATGTGTTATTCCTTTTATTGACCTAGTGCTATGATACAAGTATGTTTAGTACAATAACATTTGGAACAAGTATCAAAACTATCGTCGATTCCGTAAATAACACGATCTGACCCCCCCCCCCCCCCCCCCCCCCCACCCACCCATGTGGCCGATGGCGGCGCTGTTACAGTAAATATTGATATCAAAACGCTCTTCTTTCATTCATACGATATTTTGTATTAAGCTTTCAAAATCATAACCTCATAATTTATCATTGCCATTCATCAACATTTAAGTACACTTTTTGCATATTATATGTTTCTTTTGTCTGTGGCGTATGTACTTCTTTATCTAAATACATACACACCTATATTTGTTCAAAAAACAAGAGAAATTAAAGGTAATTCCTGAATTAAACAGGTATGTATTCTCATTTTAGTCTATACAGAGGTATCGAGTAGGCCCTTTCAAAAGTTAGTTTCATTTGCAACCAAACAAATCGGTTGTCTGTATTAAATACAAACATTGAATTATAAAAGTTAGTTCCGGTGTAACAAATCTGTCATCAATTACAATAATAATATGTCAATGAATTGATCCAAAACGTTACACACTTTAAACTTCCGAGTTATAATTTTAATTTGAGACTTCAACACGCCATATCAAAAAACATGGTTAAATAATGAAATGCATTGACCCACCTTGTATCATAATTCTTTTGTCCCATTATTGAACAGAAGTTGAAATAAGACATGGTTAAAGTTTTAAATTGTAAACGTTTAAAAATATTCAACCATTTAAAAATGTCTCTCTCTTGGTATTTATTTTTTCATTTCACACAAATTAGTATTGTATTCAAATGGAATAGAGTCAGTTATATTGTTTGATTGTATCCATCACGTGTTCTCTTATACATGGTTTTGTTTGTCTGTTTATTTGTTTATATAATGTGTGCATTGTTTGTCGATTTGTCGAAAAATCATTATATGTTTTCGGCCTAGACTTCGTATCCTATCCCGATAATTACTTTCAATATATTGGCGCTAAATTCTAAAACTACTTTTCGAGATCCAATCAAAACGTCTGATTTCTCGTTGGTGAGACTGTTCATAATTGCTGTATATTATATTGAAGGAAGTTTTAGCGAATTCGGTATATTCTGAGACTAACCAAATATTGAAGGAAAAACAGACCCCCGTAAGGCGATGAAAAAAGAAGAAAAAACTGTTCTACCCGGAACTGTTAGTGGATTTCCATCAATTTTTAAACATTTAAAACAAAATCAAACATTTAAAACCATTTCAAAACATAAATCAAACATTTGCAATCATCTCCCAATACTGTTTTCGAAGAAAATTCGAGGAAAAAAATGTGTGAGGTCGGGTTCATAGAACAGGGTTGATTTGTTCGTCGCCTAAACGGGAAATTCTTACTTTAAAGAGTAGAACATCCTAACGTTTATTAGTCTACTCGTATAACTTGTATAATTTCACTGTCACACAATCGAACAACACCCCCTGATACTTCCCATCCGAGAACCGACCAAATACAAGGTCTACTGGCATTGGATTTACAAAAGAACTGTGCTTTAAGCACACTAGGGATTACTAGGGACGATGCTTTTTATGCGTCACGATAGTATCACACCCCTTCATAACGCGCTAATATTGAATTTGCTGTTTGTACATCTAGAAACGCGTGAAGGTGGTATTTCTGTGACTGTGTAAGAGTTTCTATAGTTATCGTAAACAATTATCAAATTATTTGTCTCATTGGACGTAAAAAGGTTTTTTATTACACGATATTGAAAGATAGGAAATAGCATGGAAATAGTCACATATGCGGAAATGTAGCTATATCTCCGACGAAGATATTTTGGGCGAGGACCAATGTCAACGATAACCCCCTAAAGTGTGATTTTAGACCGAAACGGCGGCTATACAGTGCCAGAAAATCGACATTTTGAATTTATCAAAGTGAACAAGATTCTTCTCTCTGCGAAGACGGTATATAAATATTCATATAATTCGTATTTATCGTGTCTGCCATTGGTCAATTTTGAACCCCACGCGAACAAATTGCTCATTACATATGCGTCCAATTTTGGACTAGCACTAGTGTAAAGGTATACGGAGGTCAGCAAGGTCAATCCAATGCAAGTAGACCTTTTTTTCCGGGGGTGAGATCAGAGAATGGGGAGCGGTCCATGGGGAGTGAGCCCTCTATCGGTACAAGGAAAAAGGTATACTAAAGCAGACTAAACGTTTATAAGCATTTGAATAATTTCTGTCCGATTGCACAATAATCAACTTAAAGGAGGTGTCCCACAAGCATAAAAGTGTGCATTATATATTAGAAAAATAACTATCGAGCCCAACTTTTGTAATTATATAGAACAAAACACCACACTTATGACAAAAACAAATAAAAACCGCAATCTCTCAACATGCACTTTTTAAAATTCGCGGCGATTGAAAGTCCCAGTGTCGATGATGTCATAGTTATACAATGCTCATGCGCAAATTTGAGCACCGATACCCATGACGTCATCGACACCAGGACTTTTGATCGCCGCGAATTTTAAAAATTGCATGTTGAGTGATGGCGGTTTTTATTCATTTTTGTGACTAGTATGGTGTTTTGTTCTATATAAGTACGTAATTTCGGCTCGATAATTATTTTTCTAACAAATAATGCTCAATGTTGTGCTTGCGGGACCCTTCCTTTAATGTACAGTGAAAAATTGATTCTATTGAAGAACTTTATTAACGTATTTAATTTATTTGTGACTTATTATTCAAAACTGATTTGTTTTATAAGGACGTAAACGGAACAGCAAACTACGCACAGTTGAGAGTCAACAGGTAAGTTGAGGTAACGAGACTAATCATTTAAATAATTAATCAATAAGAATGAAGCGTCCAAGTATCGATATATTTTGAAAAGGTTTCATTTCATACGACCACTTCGGACAGCTTGGAGGAATAGCCGAATTGAAACGTGCATTATTGTTAGGCTTCAGTTGTCAAAAAGCATTTTTAACGTTATTACCGGTTTTACCAAATTGAGGCAAGGAGTATAACACCTTATTTAGTTAAACGAGGACCCATATTTAAAGAGTTTATGAAATATGTTTGCATTTTCAGCGATGTGTGGGTGAAAGTCAAATGAATATAATATCAGGGGATGGCAAGCTGTCTGTCCCTCTATTAATGACATGAAGGAGGAAATCCTTTTGCTCCAAAATAAATGTCAACTTTTAAGATTTTGTATTTGCGAAAAATAAAACCAAGAAGATTTTAGAAACACCGTTCATTTCATTTGCCTATATCCGGTTACCGACAAAAACACTTGTTTTTTGCAATAAATTAATGTTAAGCTTCACTCACATTCAACATTCTGAATTTAATGTGAAGACAATAATTATGTAAAATATCAATTTAATGTATTTAAACAAATACAATATGTATAATATCAATTTAATGTATTTAAACAAAGACAATATGTAAAATATCAATTTAATGTATTTAAAAGGTTAAATATAACCACGTAGACAACCACAAACTTCAACAGACGACTGGGCTTTTTTTTTAATTTTTAGAATATTTACAATAGATCTCCACTTGTATTGAAAATAATGTCAAGAGACTTGATTATTCTGGATCGTCAGCTTGAATCGCGCGCGCATGTTTCAAATCTCAACAATTTGGGTTTTTTAGCCTTGTTATTCCCTTTGGCCAGTCTCATTGAAAGATGTTATCTCTGTCTTTCGTATCCTTCTTTGCATTTCGTTAAAAAGTGCAGTTTTAATTGCACTTTTTAAAAATTTAAAAATGTTTAATGCATACTTTGTGCTGATAGCTTGCAGGGGCTATAGACGGATAGAGGGAGTGCTGCTATTCAGTGTATCGGAACAAATTGACAGTCGATCGGGTTATGATATTTGTTTTAGCCCATACCCTTGGCCTTCTGAAAACACTGGTCTTTGATGTGTCACGAGTTCATCTTTTTGAGCCTCTATTTCACCTACATTTATTTGAAGAGGTATTTTGCAAAAGGGCCTACATCCACTTTGGCTCTTATTGAGAATAGATAATAACAATTATTATTATATTGAATGTCCTATTTTCGCAAGATACAGGGCGTGTCAAAAAGGTGTCCCAGGGAAACATGATTATTTTGGCGATGAAAAATGTAAAATGTGTACATGAAATAATAATCATGATCAGCAATCTTAATGTGTCATAATAATTTTTATCCATTTTGGACCTTTCGTTATCAAATTATGGCAAATCTACTCAGGCATGCCAACTTAAGCTTTGACCCCTTTTTATGTTGGTAGAGGGAAAAGTAGCTCATTAACATAATTTCCATGATACCCATCGTGTTGGAGCATGCGTCTCATGTAATCGTGTAGTATTTGTCCTTCCGATAGGAATACCGCTGTTGGCATATTAAACATGTGTGCCAAGTACCCAAATTACGCAAAACAAAACATCAGTACCTAAACTTAGTTATAGCGTATACCGAATGTAAACTGCGCCAATAAAGTATCTAAACACTTACAAATGGTCAGATTTATCGGGACCTGAAATAGTATGCAAATAGTATGTTTCTTAATTATTTCGATTCACGGTTATCTTCTGCGCATTTTGACACCTCTTTTGTTGCGCTACGATGTTGTTTGGCGGATTTATGGGCATTTGAGTGGCTTAAGGTCGAATTCAAAAGTTGCAAACGCTCCTATTCAAGTAAGAGCATTGTACTGTGACGAATATTAAAGATCAGCATTATTTTTGCCCGCCTTTTATAAATGATTTGTTTATTTGTCAATAATAAAACAAAAGGATCAATAATTAATCAATCATTATTTGTCATGGTTAATTAAACCGAACAAATTGGTGTCTTTTGTCTTGATTTGGTCTGTGTGTGATGCTTGTGTGAGTTCCCTTCTGGAATTGCGGTAAATAGGAGCTTTTGCAACTTTTAAATTCAACCTTAAGCCACTCAAGTGCCCATAAATCCGCAAAACAGCATCGTAGTGCAACAAAAGAGGTGTCAAAATGCGTAGAAGATAACTGTGAATCGAATTAGTTAATTATTGTTTTGCATACTATTTCAGGTTCCGATAAATCTGACCATTTGTAAGTATTTAGAAACTTTATTGGCGCAGTTTAGCATCACTGTCCATTCAAATGAACGTCATTTGTATGTCTGAACACGTTTTTAGTGAAACCTGAAATCATACAGTAACGCCTAATATGTCAACAGAATCGTTACCAAAAGGAAATTGAATAGGGGTGTAACTGTTGTTAATCCACATATAGTTGTAGGATAACAAAAATCCACCCAGACCTATATATAACGTGATAATTTTGCTTGTTTTTGTTTGGTATTTTGTGTATGAAAAGCGCAAACGTGAACAATAGCCCAACAGACATCTACGAAGTTAATGGACTGAGTGATTATAGAAATCAATCTGGTAACCCCACAAAGAGTCTGATGGGCCAATCTATGAATCAAGTGCATGCAACTAAGAAAACATGCAAAATAAAATATACAAGAAACACAAATAGGCATGAGTTGATGCTAACAGATATGATAAATATAATGAACAAACAAAGAATACGATTGTATTATTACCCCTGATTATGACTTGGATATGACATTTAAAATAATATGCTACACAATTATTAAATGCACAATCCTCGATATGCGTTGATATTGGTTGCCACCACTTTTGAAATAAGGGCAATAAAAGATAAGTAAATAATTAACTTTAAATGTCACTCCGTCCCTTTTTATTCCCCTGGTTTGTAAAACCAGAAGGGGATTTTGTCATCATGTCAATGTCCGTCCGTCCGTATGTGTGCGTATATGTGCCATTTGGTTAGCCTTTTTGGGTTAGCCTTTTTCTTAGAATGCTGTATCTTTTCGACGGATGGACGGTTTTACTTCTAACCTTTAGCGATAAGTAGGCCATGGTCAAAAACTGTGGCTGCTTTTTGGGGGGTCTAATTCGCATAGGTCATCTGAGATCAAAGGTCATCCAGGGGTCAAATCGTAAAAGTTGCCCAATTGACTTCAAACTTGGAGAAAAGAAACATGAACACCGGGTGAACATGTCTTAAATTAATTAGAGGTCATCCGAGGTCAACGGTCAACAAGGGGTTGAATCGTGTAAAGAACACCAGGGGAACATGTCAAAAAATGATTAGAGGTCATCCGAGGTCATCTAAGGTCAAAGGTCATCCAGAGGTGAAATCGTAACAGTTGCCTGATTGCGATTATTTTTTTCGTACATCAGTTTAACCAAAATCAGTTCATTTGTTTAGAAATGTAAAAAAATCATTTTATTCAGTGAATTTTGCTTTATTTCGTATTAAAACGGAACAAATAAATTTGTTTAAACTGATGTACGAAAAGAATTGCCCGATTGACGTCAAAACTTGGAGAAAATAAACATGAACACCGGGTGAACATGTCTTAAATTAATTAGAGGTCAGCCGAGGTCATCCAAGGTCAAAGGTCAACAAGGGGTTAAATCATGCAATGAACATCGGGGGAACATGTACAAAATTAATTAGAGGTTATCTGAGGTCAAAGGTCATCCAGAGGTCAAATCGTAAAAGTTGCCCGATTGACGTCAAACTTGGAGAAAAGAAACATGAACACCGGGGGTACATGACCCCTATTTGACCTTTGACCTCATTAGTTGATCTCCCAGCTAGGGGGATTCGCAAGTCGTGACTTGCAGTATTTCTCAAACTTGAAACAGTATTTCAATTGGCCTTGATCAGACTTCTGAAATTATTCAGACAAATAACAGTCCGATCGCGTCCGTAGCTGGCGTACAATTCATCAGAGAGTCCAGTCCCTCCGTACCACACTTTGGCACACCACATAGTTGAATACCGTGCTACGACTAATGACTTTGGATTTACGAGCGAATAGCTACATTCCGGAGTAAATTCCTAAAACGGACTCGCTTATCCTCCAAAAATATTCATGATCAATGGGAATCGAACTCGGAGTGGCAACTCAATTCAATAATGACACAAAGACATGCTTTAATGGATTTGCCATAAATTCAATAGACTAGTGTGGCTAGAATAGTACATACCGCACTTAATTTCGGTATTGGCACTTTATTTTGCTTAATTAAAGCTAATTAGCACACGATTTTAATTTGCCAACAGTGATATTCTTTTCGAGGAGACAATAGCCCACATGTCTATACCAATCGCATGCTCCAACATGATGGGTATCACGAAATGTCTTACAAGAAGCACTTTTCTCGGGTTTTACACTGTACCATGCAGAGGACTATTTTATTAGTATCTATATTCAGTGTGTAATTGAACATAATCAATCAAAACAATAATAATCTCCCTACTACATGTTGATAGTTATTTCAATTTGAGCAGAAAACCTATTTTCATCCATATTATCCATGAAAACCACATAGATGTATCCTAGAAATCATCATTGGAAATGCAGCTTTTCTTGGTTGAAAAATGAAAATCCAATTCCTGTCCAAAAGTGGCCGAAATGAGATTCACACTCTTGTTTCTGAATTGACTTACCAACTAACTATTTATTTTGAAAACAAAAAACATGGGATGTATTTGTAAGGATTGTGTCCCTCATGGGCCACTTTTTTGACACACCCTGTACAATAATATATTACGACTCGTGCAATATTTTATATATTATATATTCTACAACTCGTGCGATATTTCTAGCTCGTTTAATATATATGTATTATTGTATCAGAATTGGAGCATTTGAGGGTGCAATACCCGGGGTGCAATATCTACAAAATCTCGGCAAACTGCTTAACGTCCTTTTCAACTGTATATATTTAATAGGTATCATGGAAGAGAGAACTAATCGAAGAAGAAGATTCATCGGTAGACTGTCCAGTCGATGACCTTATCTTTCCGTCAAGTCTTTTCACATCACATATGAAATCAGCCATGATAGAGGTATTTACGTTTTAAACAAAGACATGGTTTTAATTCTAATTTAATATTCAAAGCATCACGTTGACGGTTTAGATGGCGTGGTTTATTCATTGATGTAAATGGCCATTGCCATGTGAGACGTGTTACGAGTGCTCCCAGGGGCTAGTCATCTATATCATGTATATTGTATGCATGTATGACCAACCGAAAACGCGTAATAAAAGGGGCGTAACGCGCAAAATTCCTATTTTATGGTGACATTTGGCTTCAAGGACATATGAAGAGCTGTTTTGCAAAAAGGCCTACATCCACTGCTTGCCTTTTACTCATTTTGCATTATTGAATGGATGGCTATTCATTATGTGGAATGTGGCTTGTATTGTTGTTGCATCAATTGGCGTGCATGGATGCTTTAATCCAAGTCATAGAAACAGTAATGACAGGCCTATGACTCTCATATCTGCCCATTGTTGAGATTTGGTTCATAGTGTAGCGCACTCTATCAGTGCGTCTCCCGGAAGTTAAGCGTAAACTGTCAATCATTCGTTGTGAATGAATATTCAGCCATGACTATTCATGACCTCACACGATATGATCGTCGCGATCTGGCGTCCTTCCCTGACTGATCTGGTTACAATATTCATGAAATGCAAATAACACCACGCCCCTCCTCTGTCACTGCCAGACGAAGTCATCCACAATTTAAAATTCGTATTTTGTGCTACGTAAATTAATTTTAAATAACCAATTCTGAATGTTTCGTGTCATATAAGAACTAAATTCTGCCATAATCAAAGCAAATCAGCTCTACTCTATATCACAAGCAGCTTTTTTACCATTGATGTACTATTTCTGTGCCACAAATCATGTTTTGAGCCGATAAAAACCACTAAGTCTCATGTCGTCTGGTTTGTTACGACCATGATAGTGCGCCCCCTATAAAACCTTAACCCGTGAATTTGGTTTTAGTAGGCGAAATTTTGACTGAGTGACCTATCCCATAATTATATAATCCCTGGTAATGAACACAGCCATATAATATACAATAATTTGATTAATTCCATGGACTTGTCAACAAATTCACTAATGCAAAATGAGTAACATGTCGGGGTGGTCTGGTGGCCCTTTTGCAACAAATCTCTTCATATACAGGACGAATCCAAAAAAATTGTGCACCAATTGAATCGGCCATTTGACCTCGATGTGTGCATTGAACCATGACATTTTGGTTGTGGATAAAGCCATAGATAATCGACACAGGGATGGTTAAGTGGGTGCTTTGTTTGAAGCTATGTGGCCGTGTGTTTTGAACTCGCCACCCTTACCGTTGCATGTCCAGATTTTTACATTTTACACCATCTGAGATTCGAATTAGCATATCGCAATAACTATTTGTTCTACCCCATAAAAAGTATATATTTTCTGAACGGTAATCTCACAAGGAATCCAAATATGCTATTGGAATTTAGATAAGACCTGATGGTAGCATGTTGTGATTAAGAATGTTAAAAAATTATCGATTTTTTTCATATTTTGATTTAAGCTCAATAATAATTATATACCTATCCCAATCATAATTTTACTGTGCATATTTAAGTTCCTCATGCAATTACCCATCAGAACATAATAGTTGTTAATGGTAAACATGTTGAAATACACTATATCGAGAAGTAAATGAGCACAAACGTTTAAATTTCATATTTATTAGAGTTTACAAGTAGATTTTTTTTGGTATGCACCCTATCTTGATTTAAACGGCATTTTTAAATTCCCCTATTTGAGAGCTTTCCAAAAATGTATAATTTTGCTATCATCGGTTAAATATTTCTTTTGTTATAGTCATGTATGTAAAACCGATGAATTAGGGCAAGTTCACTGTGTAGCGAATAGGGAAAAAGCCAAGGACAACGCAATCGATTCATGATTACAATTGTTGCACAATAGTTGTCACATTTGTTGAAACAGAATCTTATAGAATATAAAATAATCTATAAAATGAGAGCAAAATCATGTTTGTACCATACAGGGATGAGAAGCTATAGTAAATTGAACGTAGAATTGGGAACATTTTCTATATTCCCCATAGAGATTGCACACAGCGCCGCCGCCACCGCCGCCGCCGCCACCGCCACCGCCGCCGCCGCCACCGCCACCACCCCTGACTTTCACAACATAATCAATCATATCTCAGCCAAACATTTATAGAAATACCTGATTTATTAACACAATGTAGCTAGATAAATATGCTTCCACATGAAACCTCAACCATAGCTCTACCACATTTAGTTGTCGAGTTAATAGAGAGAGATGGATGATTCGTCACCAAAAATGCAACGCCACCACCCTTTTTGGGTGGTGAGTTCAAAACACATGGCCATGTGTGTTTCGGACCAAGGTCGCTCAATACTAAAGCCGATGTAGCCTTTCGCCCTGTCTATAATTATTTCTTAACATCCATAAATAATACGCCACTCTCGTTCCCAGATGCAGCAATTCGCTAGGAATCGATTTCAAAAGAAATGCTATTGTCCATCGCGCTCATCATGGGTTCGAGTTTACGTGTAATAGAAAACTGGGAGAAACAAGTGTCTATCACAAATAGCGTTACATCTATCGCATCGGTGAATGCGTGTGTGAAATTGTTATGTTTCAAATATTAGAAGTATCGTAACTTTAACCGTTGATTTTTTATCAAACTAGTTTTATGTATCCCGTTAGCTAGCATTAGATACTGTAGATGCCGCAATAGACTATCAATACCCGTTCTGTTTGCCGGGATTTTCAAAAAAGTTAGTCATACAGGTGTTTGCGAAATAGACATAGATAAGCTTCGCACAACATTTCAATAGAGATAGTCCGGGACTTAAACATCCCTGTGTCGATAATCTATGATAAAGCGTAGTTATCTTCTCAAAAAATTAAGAAATAAGCAAATAGTCAGGGCCACTATGTAATTTCGTTGGATTTTTGTGGGGAGTTGATAATTAATGTTTATAGACCACTAATACCAGAAAACAATGTTTACACATTTTTAAAATTGTCAATGGCGGCCATATTGGATTTTTAAAATGGCGGCCAAATTTTAACATATTTAAACTATTTTTAAAATTGTCAAATATGGTCAAAATTTAATAAAATAGCATAATATCAACCGAAATGTATGATGAAAATATGATTTTAACGATGGGATGTATGTGTTAGACTACTAGTAACTCATATCCAATGTTTTTGCTTTGTTAACATAGTTAAAAATTCAAAATGGCTGCCAAAATGGCCCCAAAATGGGTCCCAAATGGCTGCAAAATGGCTGCAAAAATGGTCAAATTCTATTAAATGTGATAATATCAACCAAAATGTATAATGAAAATATAGTTGTAATGATGGGATATATGTATTAGACCCCTATAGTAATTCATATCCAGTATTTTTGCTTTGTTATGATACTTATAAATACAAAATGGCCCCCAAAATGGGTCCCAAAATGACTGAACAAATTGTCGGAATTCCATAAAATGGGATGATATCAACCAAAATGTATGATGAAAGTATAGTTATAACATTGAATGTATATATTAGACCACTAGTAACTAATAATGTCACCAAAATTGGCCGCTGTAAATGTAAAAATAGTCTACATAAGTGTAAGATAATCCAGAATAGATATTGTAAGAGTGTATATTACATTACATGTAGCAAATAGTATGTTCTAAACTATTGAGCTATTGCTTTTAGATATAAGGCCCACCTCTGTGACAGTTTTGATTCTGTATAAATTTTCAAAATGGCTGCCAAAATGGTTAAGTTGATGTTAAATGACCCAACAAAATTGTTTTGTATTGTAAATGACCATATTATGTAATGCCAACACCCCAAATCTAATGGGACAGCATTCACTTTATGTCTATGATAAAGCCTAGGGCTGTAGATCTAGTTTGAGTATTTTAAAATATCTAAGATGGCTTCAAAAGGTTAAAATAACTGAAAAGCAGTATTAGTTCATTGTTAGTGTTACATTATATATGACCAAATTATTATATATATAGCTTTTAATCCACCTAGTAGACATATTTGTACGTGACAATGTATGATATAATGGTATAGAGTCCATTTCTTTCCATTCTGACCATATTTTGATCAATTGGTGACCACTTGTGGTAATTGTTTTGACCATTTGGAGGTAATTGTATTGACCATTTAGAGGTAATTTTAATGAAATGGTCATTATAATGGCCATCGTAATAACATTACATTGTCAAAATGGAGTCTATACCATTCAATCATACCTTGTCACATACAAATACGTTTACTGGATGGATTAAAAGCTGTAGATATAATAACTTGGTCATATCTAATGTAACCCTAACAATAAACTAATACAGTTTTTCGGTTATTTTACCCTTTTGCCGCCATCTTGGATATTTTATAATACTCAAACTAGATCTAGGCTTTATCATAATAATATAATGAATGCTGTCCCATTAGATTTGGGATGTTGGTATTACATAGTATGGTCATTTACAATACCATTCAATTTTGTTAGGTTTTAACATCAACTTAATAATAGTAGGGACTGCTCAGGAATATAGCTACAAGACAAACCAAAGTCAATCGAATAAATATAGACACCGCAACACCTTGAGCAAATCATGATTAGGGGACACAAGCCAAGCCCGGTTGAAATAGTGAAATGTTACGGTACAAAGTATAATAGTGATGATACTTTTAGGTGTATTAGTTGATAAATGGGAGTGCTATAGTAAGATAAATTTATTCCGTAAACATGTAGGCCTAATTATAATTAATTGGCAGAAATCGGTATTTCAACTTGATAGTTAAGCCAACAAAGCTAGAATAATATATGCTCAAATGAGCATGAAATATTATACACGTTTTACAGATAAAATATTATAGCAACGGGCGATACCATGGTTTCATTGGGCGGATAGGGCCTCAACAGTCGCCGACCATTTGGTCAGTTCAGGGCATGTATTGAATAAAGTAAACATGAAATATTCACTGATTGAGCATTGTAGGCTTATATATAAATATATAGGGCATGCGTCATTCTTAAAAGCACGCACTTATGAATTAATGGCAGTAATGGCAGCCATTTTTGAAAGTGATACAGAATCAAAATTGTCACAGAGGTGGGTCTTATATCTAAAAGCAATAGCTTAACAGTTTAGAACATACTATTTGGTGTATGTGATATAATATTCTTACAATATCTATTCTGGATTGTCAGACACTCATGTAGACTATTTTTACATTTACAGCGGCCAATTTTGGTGGCCATCTTGGATTTAAAGTATGTTATTACAGTTCAAATATACTGGATATGAGTTACCAATGTTCTATTACATACATCCCAATGTTAAAACTATACTGTCATCTTACATTTTGGTTGATATTATCCCATTTTATGGAATTCCGACAATTTGTTCAGTCATTTTGGGACCCATTTTGGGGGCCATTTTGGATTTTTAAGTATGTTAACAAAGCAAAAACACTCGGATATTAGTTACATGTGGTCTAATACATACATCCTATCATTAAAACCATATTTTTATCATACATTTTGGTTGATATTATCCCATTATATGGAATTTGACCATTTTTGCAGCCATTTTGAGACCCATTTTGGGTGATCTGACACATACGTCCCATCGTTAAAATCATATTTTCATTATACATTTCAGTTGATATTATGCTATTCTATTGAATTTTTATAATATTTGACAATTTTTGGCCATCAAGTTGGCGGCCATTTTGGTTTTAAAGTATGTTAACAAAACTAGAATACTAGATATGAGTTTCTAGTGGTCTGTATCATACATCCCATTGTTAAAGCTATACTCTGAACATACATGTTGGATCATATATGCCAATTTATAGAATTTTACCATTTTTGGCGGCCATCTTGGTTTTCGGTATGTTAATAAAGCAAAAGTTCTGGATATGAGTGTCTATTGGTCTAATACATACATCCCATTATTAAAACTATACTTTCACGGTTTTCACCATACATTTTGATTGCTATACGTCATTTAATAAGATGAAGATTGGCGGCCATTTTGAAATTCCAAAATGGCTGCTATAACGGATTCTAAAAATGTGTAAACATTGGTTTTCACTTTCTGTAGACCTTTACCTTCATGAAAATGCAAAAATTAGCAACTCCCCACAAAAATCCAACGAATCTACTGGTGGCCCTGACTAAAACTGTAACAAGTCTTGTAAGGGATCACGTCAAAACTCGACCGCCCGGCAACCGCCGGTTACGGCCGGTTCCGCCCGGTTCTCACAAAACGTGTCGTCTGTTATAATATACACACATAATGAGGTCAAATAGTTACACTCTGGTGAACACGACCGGTTGATAGTGCCTCGTCACACGCGTGAGCAATAACATCTTGAAGTAATGGGCTCAGTTGACAACCAGTACAATACAGCTATTGATTTTCGCTGGGGTTGGCTTTTTCAATCTGTTTATAGCTCAATTAACATTTAAAATCAATACCGAAAGTCTATGAATGGTTTTTTTTATAGAACGATTATAGAGAGAGCTATTATGACCGCAAAGTAACAGATTGATAGTGTAAATTGGTCTTGTTACAGCATTAAGTCAACCGGCGGTTGTTCAGTGTTGCATGCGCGAATATTCATATACCAGTAAAACATTTGACCTGAAAGAACCGGGCGGAACCGCCCGTAACCGTCGGTCAACGGCCGGTCGAGTTTTGACGTCTCCCCTAAGCTGATCTCTTTTTTTGCCATTCCAATGGGATTTGCACACGGTAAACTTAGTGTTGCTAAAATGATCATTATCATCACACCAATTGTCAAAATGTTCCTGAAGAATTATTTCTTCCAACTCTGGGATAAGAAATTAATAATCTGATTTCTGATACCAAGGTGTCAAATGAAAAGGCAAATCTGAATACCAGCATCACCAGTCAACTTTCATGAAGTGGAGGGAGCCGAAGTGGTATCCATACGCCGCCACAGGGGAATGGTTATGCGAGCTGTTCCCCATATATTGCACAGGGCAATTAATACGTATGTATTAAGGGCGCCCCCCCCCCCCCCTGCCCCCCAATTCATTAAATCTCTCGGCAAAATAATGGTACACACGAGCTTCCGTCGGTATATTTGCGATGTTGACCATGCAAATTTTTTCGGCCGGTTTTGAGGAAAACGTCATGGAGTCTGTAAAACAAATTGTCGGTACATCATGCCTTTCGTCGGTACAACTATGTCGTGACTCGTGCAACCCACCCCAAATAAAAGGGGGTCTGGGGACGCCCCTGTAACAGCAAATGGTTGGCATGTCGAAGGAAGGCTTCGCCACAACTGTAAAGAAGCTAACATTTTATTCTATCTCTTACAAAAAATCTTTAGCAGAAGAAACACTAAGCTCAGACCGTATAATTTGTGAATATTTTCTTTCAATGTGAATTACTCTTAAGTGCAAATATCTAGAAACAAAGTGTCTTCAGAACATTTTATTTATATATGTATTATAGTAGTATCATGTGAGCTATTTATAACTGCAGTGTTTTAACCACATTTGGCTCATTTAATATGCCAGGAATCTGTAATAAATTGCAGGCACAACAATGACTTGCTTGTAAACTCTCACTCCATTTCATTATTCCACTGTAACATTCTTGTCTTAACCATGTTAACTGTGTAAATCCCAATGGAATGGCGAAAAATGCGGTCAACTTAATACAAAACATGCATTTTGATTATTTTCAGTCGATTTCTTTCATTTTTTGGGAAGATTGAACTAAGCCTTATACAAACGACAAATATTTCATGGTTCGATGCACACATCAAAGTCAAATGGCCGCTTTCATCCGTGCACATTTTGTTTTGATTCACCCTGTATGCGTTTATGGAGACCCTGGTAAGGGATGGCATCCAGATTCGTACGGATTGAAAACCGTAGATCGGTGAGGGTAAACGCACTGGCTGTCCGTTCACGGGAGTTGTTCAATGCGTTCGCTAAGCATGGCTAAACACGTATTGGTTGGTCATTATTTAACCGCGTTCCGTTTATCTACACAAAACTGTCCGTTTATCTCCGATCTACAGTTTTAAATGCGTACGAATCTGGATGCCTTCCCTAAGCATGATTATATAGCATGATCTTTGGCTGTTTAGATAATTGTCTCCCCGGTTTTTTTCACCATGCTTTGGCGTGACTGGAGGTTGTGTGAAATATATCAAACTTTGTTCTATTGTTTAAGGTATTTACCAAAGCAGCAGCAACGGATGACACACAAACCAAACGGTGCCTATTTGATTGTTTACCATCTGACATCCAAATACAACTACTTAAAAAGGTAGGAATGGTTTAGATGCGTTAGTTCCTTGTTATAACCATAGAAATAGTAGATTTCCGTGATATAACGGACCACGAACAAATCACTTTTGTTTAATCAGGCGACGAACATAACCCTAATGCACGGCCCAGCCGACCTATTGCACGGCCCAGCCGACCTATTGCACGGCCCAGCCGACCTATTGCACGGCCCAGCCGACCTGTTGCACGGCCCAGCCGACCTGTTGCACGGCCCAGCCGACCTATTGCACGGCCCAGCCGACCTATTGCACGGCCCAGCCGACCTATTGCACGGCCCAGCCGACCTATTGCACGGCCCAGCCGACCTGTTGCACGGCCCAGCCGACCTGTTGCACGGCCCAGCCGACCTATTGCACGGCCCAGCCGACCTAGGTTTTTGTTTTCAAATGTTCCATTTATTTTTTTAGAACATTTTTTTTGAATTTTTTTGATTTTTTTTGAAATTTCAGAGATTGCCCGTATGTTGTTTTTGTCGTCGCCTTTAGGGACGCACCATTTGATTTTCAGGGGGGGCATGGAAGTTGGGGTCGTGCGGATTTGTTTTTCTTCGCCACCGAAGTAGGCGACATTTTTTTTTCTCGCCGTCTTGGGCCGCAATTTTTTTGTTTTTTTACGCAAAGGCGGCAAATTTGGTGTTTTTTTAGGTTTTACTGTTATTCTTTACATCGAGTTGCACTCTTAGAAGGTCAGGATCAAATATGAGACGAAAAGGATCAATTTTGATCCAGAAGCGGTATCACATATGAGCTTACCCTTTCCGGATCAAAGTGATCCGACAAGCAGGATCAAAAAGTTTGATCCGAAATGGGATCAAATATTTCTGTCAAATGATACTGAAACGGATCAAAATAATGATCCTTAATCGGATGTACCTGTAGCTTATGATCCTACTCCAGGATCAAACTGAATCAAAGAAAAAGTGAAAACATAGGGGGTCATCGGGTGACAGATTGTAAAAACAAGCATGCATGCAAGGGTCTTTCGGTGACACCGGGCCAAAAAAGGGGGTATTTTTGATGGAGCCTGGTGTGAAACCTAATATTGATTGAGTGCCCCCACCCCCGGGTGCACACTGCAGACTATATATCGAGTGCAGTAAGCTTACTACATCGTGTAGGCCTAGTACATCGCAGTGATCGTGACATTTTGTGAGGAGCATTTTGACCGAAAATCGTACTGATGGCACTGGTCAGGTACAAGAAATTTGTTCACAAGAATAGAGCATGTTCAAACATAAAAAATAAAACTACTTTACCGACAAAATCATGTAACATTTTACAGATTAGACTGGATAACTTACCGCGGTATTTCACCCTTGTTTCAACTGTGGCGACCGAATTCAAAAGATCGTCTGCTTGTCGTCTATCGGTTTGCGAAAGAGTGACGTCAGTCACTCATTGACCAATGAACTGTTTCATCGAATTGATCCGGAAATCAGATCAAAGTTGATCAAGGTGAATTTGATCCGTTTGTTGATATCTATCTGGAAACGGATCAAAACGATCCGAAAACGGATCAAAACGATCCGAAAATGATCCTTAAAGGATCAAAACAAAGTGAGCCGGAAATCTACTCATGTATTTGATCCTGACCTTCTAAGAGTGTGGGTGAGTCATCTTCTTTTTTTTTTTAACTCAGCAGTGGGTCATCTTCTTCTTTTTTTTCCTTGTTGGTGGGCAAAGTGTGTTTTTTTCCTGGATAGTGGGCAAAGTCTTGTTTTTTTAAACTTCCATGCCGCCCCCCCCCCCCCCCCCCCCCCCCCTGAGTATCTAAAGGTGCGTCCCTTACTGAGATCTCTTAACTGTGGTGGTCATAAATTGAAGCTGTTTTATACAATGATTAGCTGTTACAACACCAGTCACTTACTTGTTAATCATATATTATTCACTGGTGAAAAGATTCATCAGATTCAGAGGTGTGTTGAATTCCATAGAAGTAAACAAAATGCTTGTCGAAACCAACAAAGGCATACTCGCATATTGGTATTTCACCCTCATACATCGGAGGAGAGAGGAAGGGACTTTTTTGCTCAGTACCGTCTATAATCCACTACTAAAAGATCACTGCCATGAAGCTCCACAATACCTGAGACGTCTTCTTGTACACCATAAGGATACAAGGGACACCCTCAAAACTAGTAACTGTATCTACGTCAATTTCCTCATTGAAGAGTAAAAAGAGTTCTTCATTAGTGACGTTTTCAAGATAATAGCTAATTGCGCGCCATAATTACAACATATTCACGAAAATGCGCGAAATCCAAGAGTTCCAAGAATACATGAATGAAGCCAAGTTGGTGGATGTAACCACTGCCGAACAGTGCCCTTTATCGGGCACGCATGGTCCATTGGATACATTCTCGCTCATCAATACAAAGGTTGTAAGTTCGAGTCCCGTTGCAGCCAGCGTGTTGTGTCCTTGGGCAAGGCACTTTAACTTTACGCTTGCCACTCGTCAACCAGGTGTATAATTGGGTACTGGCATTAATTCATATTGGGAAGTAAAACATATTCGCTGTGCGGAAGAGTGGCGAACCGCCCTAAACCCCCCCCCCCCTCACCCCCCCCCCCCCCCCCCCCCACACACACACACACACACCCCACACAGCCAAACAGTACATGTGGGAGTTGGCCCAAACGCTAAGGAAAGAGAGATGGGCACTCCGCGCGCGAGCTCTGCTCGGCGCGAGTCTTTACTTGTTTTTACCACTACTGCAGTTTTAGTTATTCACACAACATAACATGTAGCCTACCCGTTACATTTTATACATAAAACAATATTGAATAATCATCATCGGTTCATTGGACGGAACAGTGGAAGGCAGCTGACACATGTTGGTACCCTCTAGCTTTGTTCATCATGAGCTGAGGAATATTACTTAGGTCAAGACCCATGTCCATTACCATGCTGTCAGGATAGGTGTAGTGTTTCCTGCCACGGTTAGAATGGCCATATTTAGGGGTGACGGGTCCATAACATCAATCGAGAGATAGGCTTGTCCTTAGTGCGTACGCAGTGCCCTGCAAATTGTAGACGCCTCTTTCTCAAAGTGACTGACATGGGAGGGATGTCCCCATACACCAATCTGTTTGTTTGGTGGTTTCGCTAGCTGATGTTAAAGGCATATTATGTGATCGTTTTCATGGGACACCCTCTATCTGTGATTTTTTTCAGAGAAATATGTTTCCTAATTACTTCAAAATTAGATTTTGAAATATGTCGTCAGGCCATTTTATTTTCTGAGTGTTTTTTCTCGTTCGAATGATATAGAATAGAATGCCACGGTTTCACACCATGTTCCACTGTTTAAACAAAAAAATCCATTATTCCAGATTTCCATAATGATTTAATGATGTGCTGCAATGGTTTCTTAACTGAAAATACAGTCAAACTAGATTTATGAGTTCAAGAAATTTGAAAAAGATTACATAATATTGCTTTAAGTACTCTTCGAAGTAACTGTGTGTAGCATCCATCAATTATATCCTCAAACCTCTGAGTTACAGTCCAGGTTTCTGAGTCATATAATAGGATACTTTCTACACATGCCCTGAAAATTTGATTTTGATGTTTCTATTAAGTTTACACCATATGATATACTACTCAGGGCATGAGAAAGGAAGTAGCAAAGGTGTAGCTTTCATCACCAGCCAAATCATCTCAAAGTATGTATTGGGCTACAACCCAGTCAGTGACAGGATCATCTCTATCAGATTCAAAGCTCGGCCTATTAACCTCTCAGTCATTCAAGTATGCACCAACCTCCACTGCCTCTGATGAAGATCTGGAATATGTTTACAGCCAACTGCAAGTAACTCTTGATGGCATTCCAAGAGATATCATCATGATAACAGGTGATTTCAACGCAAAAGTTGAAGAAAGCGTTCAAAGTGAAGACGAAACCATGGCCTTGGGCCCGCATGGCTTAGGAAGTATAAACGAAAGAGGTAGTACACTCGTGGATTTCTGTGTAGCAAACAGACTTACTATCACAAACACAATCTTCCAACAACACCCGAGACGGAAGTACCCTTGGATATCTCCAAACGGCCTCACAAGAAACCAGATTGACTACATCCTCATCAGCAGTAGGGGGAAGTCTTCTATCAAGATAGCTAAAACCCTGCCAGGGGCAGATATACCGTAGCTTAGGTAGTGACCATCAATTTCTGATTGCTGATATTTTCGAATCAAGTTGAAGATGACCAAAGGTGCTTCCAAACCCTGCAGATTTGATTGGCAGCATCTTGATGACAAATACAGAGGGGAGACCAGAAATCAGTTTCATTTCAAGAACTGATGGTTAGAGACGAGGAAACAACTCTAAAAAACTCTATTCTCAGCGCAGCCAAAAAACATGTTCCTAAAAAACATAAGCGAAAGACCACATCATGGCTGTCACATCAAACCATCAACTTAGCTGATGAAATACGCCAATTGAAGGAAGCTGGTCTGCAGGGCAGTAACTTATACAGAAGACTTTCAAGTGAGGTTCAATTGAATTCTAGGAGAGATAGGAATAAGCATATGCGACAGTAATGCCAAGAACTTGAGGATCACAGTTTCCACAAAAACAGCAGAGAGCTCTTTAGATGTAAAAAAACATCACCTCAAAAAAACCTAGATTGGCTATAATCAAATGAGCAAGTAAATGTCTTAACTGAGAGGGACGAAATCAAGGATCGTTGGAAAAACTACTGTGAAAATCTGTATGCGTTCCAAGAAGAGACAAATGGCTCACATGAGTCTCCCCCGCCTTCACTAGGTGAAGATGAGCCTGCTATTCTTCTATCTGAGGTCCAGGACGCCATCAGAAGTTAAAAAGTCAAAAGGCACTGAGAAAGGAAATAGTGACTCGTTTACTCTAGGTCAGGGAGTCCGTCAAGGGTGCATCCTATCACCAGCACCTTTATGCAGAGTCTATAACGAGACGTGCCTTGGCTGATTGGCCAGGGGGCTGTCAGTATAGTGAATACCAAATACACAATCAACGTTATGCCGATGACACCACCCTGTTTGCAACAAATATGGAAGAGATGGCGGAACTCCTGAAGAAAGTCAAGGTGGAGAGTGAGCAAATTGGTCTACGTCTAAATGTCAGCAAGACCAAGATCATGTCCATAGGCACCGATGGTGTTGGAGAGCCTCTCATAATTGATGGTAATGAGGTGGAATTTGTCTCTAAAAAAAGAAAAACGATTAAAATAATACAATGTAACATAGCATTGCACATAAAACAAATTCATAGCAATCAAGCAATGTGAGTGATGAGTTGTGTGTAAATACAGGCACTCTTTACAAAAATGAAGATTGTCCAAGTAAAAATAACATTTTCATACATTTTTGATCGCACTAATCCCAATGAATGGAGGCTATTTGTCACATGTGACATGTGGCTATAGGATGGTCTGGAACTGGATTAAATAAGTCCAGTTATTCCTTCAACATTTTCAACTTGCGACCCATTCAGAAAAAACCTTTACTTTCATAGTGGTAAACGTGGAAGTTAGAACATATTGAATTTAATAGAACTTGTGGAAGGCACATTATCTCCCGTTTGGAATCACCAATTTGAATAAAAGGAAATTTAGGTTATAGCTAACAATGTGTTTTGACTGTGCAATTCATTATGTATTAATTTTGTGTTTGAACTGGTTTAATAGATCAGTGAAATCGGGACCTGAATATTTTGACTCACCCTGTATTTGTTTTGACCATATAAAGCTCGCAGGCATTAGAAATGACATTCACGTATCATCTTAACTCAACAACTTTATGTGTCTGTTTCATTACAGGTTCTTGATGTAAATCGTATAGACGTAAATTCTATCATTCCTTTTTCTGGGTGATGTGTACAACGCTCAGATGGTTGGCAGCACTGACTTGGACTAATATGCTGAGGACATCGCAAGGATAGTTATAATCCCTTGGATTTAAAGATTTTGAAAAATGAATGAACATATATTTAGCTCTTTAAATAACTCAGGATCAGAACCCTATTTTGAAGATAAACATATATGATAAACCTAATGAGTGTAACCTGTATCTATAAATAATTATATAAACATGATAGATTATTATGTAATAATGTTTAAGTAACAAGATTTATCCGGTTTGCAGATAACAATTATGAAATTACTTGCTTGAAAAAAATAATTAAACCAACGTATAATAATATTTGTTCCAACTCATCTGAGTATTACATCCGAATTGAGTTTGCTCCACTTTGCCGGGTGGATAACGTTTTACTACATCTCGTGTAAATGTTTTCCGAGCTAGGTCGAGCATATACTTTCATATTGGAGTATTTTAATTTGTTTTGGTTTTTTTTACTTTTCAAAGTTATTGAATTACATCATTCATATGACTGCTGTATACGATCACGGACATATTATGATGTACGAGGGGCAGTCAATAAAGAATTAAAGTGATCATGGTATGGGATGCATGGGTGATTCTATTGAGGGATAATGTGATCAATACAAAGTATGAACCTTTGTCTTTCAAACAATACACTTTTGGATTGTTAGATACCTTTGGTTATGCAACGTCATTAACATAAACACACTAGGTTTCAGACACTGACTGAAATCTGTCAATTATTTGGCTGGATATGTAATATGTTGACTATGGGTTGATTAATACATTTGCGTGTATCTGTGCAAGCATCAAAACAGATAATACTTGGCACATAGTTAGAACACACACTTATCTCTGTTTGACACTCTCTTTTTTAGATCTGAATTCCTTAATACGAACAAGGGACCATCTCAAATACGCTTTTATTTAGCAAAATCCGCAATACTATACCTTAGAAAACAACAAAGGGATTATAATTTAATAAATTGTTGTGGGATGTAAAGCAATAATAGTGGGGATTTCAAAAGGAGCTGTTCATAAAATTTCCTCAAACCATTGAAATTATGTGACGATTACTTACACAATACATATCTAGTAGCTCTAAAGATAACAGTAATAAGAGAGGTTGTGGCAGCCATCTTTGATTGATACATTCATGTATATCTTCATTTTGACTATCACAATAGTTTTACACATTGATTTAAGTAATTTTCATTATTTCTGATTATAATTTGAAGGTACAGTAAGCTTTTATCTGGTAAATTTCATGATTTTAGCCATTTTTGGCCCAGTTCAAAATGATCTGCCGTCTGCGCATGCGCATATTTTCTGCAGGTTTCATGCGAATAAGTTCAGATAATAGTTAACTATCATATGGAATCTCCCAAACTGGTTAATTGCTTGGATTTTTCCTCAATTGTTTGATATTCCGCAATATTAGTGATTCACTGACTGGGCATTTTTCAATGAAAATTAGCTATTTGAAACACTGATATTTGTATACTTTTTATTCGATTGCCTCTCCTTACTTTTTCCTATTATACTACATATATCAAATTACACAGGGATTAAAGTTATTGTCTTTTTTATCATACTTACGCGAAAAAAATGGGATTTACCTGCTTCTGGTGTCACGTTATGCAATGTTCTTACCACTCGTTTCATACAAACAATTCAAATTTCCCGCCAAATAACTGATTTAGCAGTGTCCCAAGTGTACTTACTTTGAGACAATGCTATGACGTCATAGTTCACACATAACAATCCAAAACTGTATTGTTTGAAAGGCAAAGGTTCATACTTTGTATTGATCACACTATCCCTCAATAGAATCACTCATGCATCCCATACCATGATCACTTTCATTATTTACTGACTGCCCCTCGTATAGTTAAAATATCGACTTACAACAATATTCTCACTTAGATCTGGTAACTAGCTACATTGTCTGAACAAGGTTACCATATTCTGAAGCCAAGGATTTTTTGTTAAAACAATTAAGAAATGTGACAATATATGATTCTATGCGCAATAGAAAATAAATGCCAGGAAACTAAAACCAAGTAGTGAGAACAACCAGCTCAAGCTAAATATAATCAAAAACTGCATTACGGATGAACCAACGTCATAATATGCAGTAGAGAACCAATCGCTTATGATGCGCTAATCGGATACAAGGACCTAATTAACCATTTACACTGTAGAAGGCCTACCATCCACCTGTTGTTTTAATATAGTTACATAATGAAATATAGAGCGTGTGACAGTATATACATGTATAGCACCGATTTACAATATAAAATAAAATAAAAAGTCAAAATATTGTTTTATTTACAAAAATTAAAGCTGAAACGACTGCAGTGGCTGTTATTACGTGTCGCCGTTGTAAATTCATGACAGAGGATTCCTGTAAATGCCTGTAAAATCTGATGAATACTATATAAGTGCCGTCGTATTCTCGTACTAAACACGGTTTTAGCTTTTTATCCGTGTCTAAAGGCCCTGTCACACCATAACGTATCGCTTCAACGTATGCGAAAATATCGAAAAATACGTTGGTGTACGTTGGTGTACGTTGATATAAGTTAGGGGTACGTTGGCGATACGTCGTTTACGTTAAGAGCACGCTGTGATACGCTGTGACAATTTGGAACACGTCGAGCCCGCTAAAAAATATTGAGCATGCTCAAAATTTCTTGACGCACTCAACGTGTGCTTGATACGTTCTGCATAAGTTCCCGGTAAGTTCATGGTACGTTAAATATACGTTGACATACGCTGACAAACGTTAGTGGTACGTTACTCGTACGTTACTCGTAAGTTGGTATACGTTGATGAACGTAGGCTGACGGGGAAACGTACAGCCAACGTAGTGATAACGAGTTGATAACGTATATGTGCCGTATGTCTAACGTATGCCTGACGTATTTCCAACGAGTTTCGACATATTCTCACGTATTCACCTTATGCCGGGCGATCGTGTAAGGCCCTGTCACGTATCCATAGCGTATCCATAGCGTATTGAACGTATACATATCGTATGACTAACGTATTGATAGCGTATCACTAACTTATAACATACTTATGACAGCGTATGCGAGCGTATGCGAGCGTATGACTAACGTATGCTTAACGTATACTTAACGTAGCGTAGCGTATTCGTAGCGTATGATGATGGGTTGATGTGTTCAGCACGACAGACCATGAAGAAGTGAGGATGAGATACTCAAGGGACCCATTTATATACTCAAACCCTCCATAAGTTCCCAAAACTCCGAATGCTCGCTAGCTGTACGGTGCATACGCTAGCTGTACGGTAGCCCTGTCACACCATGGCGTATCGCCTGAACGTATGACAACGTATGCGAAATATCGAAAAATACGTTGGCGCACGTTGGTGTACGCTGATACAAGTTAGGGGTAAGTTGTGGATACGTCGTTTACGTTAAGAGCACGCTGTGATACGTTGTGAAATTTGGAACACGTCGAGCCCGCGAAAAATTATTGAGCATGTTCAAAATTTCTCGACGTACTCAACGTGTGCTTAACTTACGTTCTGCATAAGTTCCCGATAGGTTCGTGGTACGTTAGACATACGTTTACAAACGCTGACATACGTTAGACATACGTTAGAGGTACGTTACTCGTCGTTAGTTATAGGTTGGACCTATAAATTTACCCTTCTAGATATTTTAATAGTTTTCATCTAGGCTGCGTTTACTTGAACTGGCAACACTTGTCCCGCCGTGTACGAAACTCAATTTCTGCAGCGGCATAAGTCACGTGTTCGTTGTACGCCGAAGATACGCTGAGGATACGTCGAACACGGCTGACATACGTTAAGCATACGTTGGTCATACGCTCGCCGATCGCATACGCTGTGATACGCTGTCATAAGTTTGTTATAAGTTAGTGATACGCTATCAATACGTTAGTCATACGCTATGAGTACGTTCAATACGCTATGGATACGCTATGGATACGTCCATTCCATCACCGATGTTGACTTTTCCTACGCAATTCGTTGGGAAGTTGGACGTTCTTGGACGTTCTTGGACTCTGACAATTTACGAGCTATTTTTTGAATACGTCGGCATACGTTCAGGCCACGTTCAGGCCATACGCTATGGTGTGACAGGGCCTTAACTAAACTCGTGTTTACAAAACCCGGCTTTAAACTCCACAAATCTCGTCACGTGAGTAGTCGTGCGTTCTATGTATCAGGTATTCAAATTATTGTAGCCCAAATGGGTTACAATAGATATCGACCGAATTCCTCAAATGAACGTGTATTTTTAAGACTACACGATCTGCACGTCAGCTTGCACCGGGCACAGTTGAGTAATCATTCAAGGTGTACAATTGGTGCATGCGTTTCGTTAAACGCGAGTTAAAATACCCCCATACCCATGTTAAACTTGTTTTCAGTAAGTTGATGCGTGTTTAAATTAAACACATTTTCGAGAATTGCGTTTAGTTAAACGATGTTAAAACCGCGTTTGAATACGTACGAGAATACATTCAATAGGGTTACAGGCTGTCCCAAAATGATTAATACCCATCATTGCCCAAAGTTCATTGCTTTTTTTTCATCATAAAAATCAACGAGATTAGTTCCGTTGTTTTTATCATCTTTGGCTTACTGTAGGCCTACAATTTCATTGAATTTATCAAACTGAAGATACACACCATTTATAAACTGCTCACAAAAAGTATCGAAACACTTAGAAATGATCCAATATATAACGGCTTGAAAGGGTATGCATTAATCGAAGCAAATAACCAAGTGCATAATTTTGTTCTGCGTATTTTGACACCTCGATCGATGAGATACGATGTTGTGGAGCGGAGTTATTGTCATTTCAATGGTCGTGGGTCCAGTTTCAAAAGTGACAATCATCCTATAGAAAGAGGTTTGCATTACTGTTTAGAATGATCAGATTCGTGCTTTTCAATAGGGATGAGTGTCACTTTTGAAACTGGACCCACGATCATTGAAATGACAATAACTCCGCTCCGCAACATCGTATCTCAACGATCGAGGTGTCAAAATACGCAGAACAAAATTATTGGATATTTGCTTCGATTAATGCATACCATTTCGAACCGTTATGTATTGGATCATTTCTAAGTGTTTCGATACTTTTTGTGAGCAGTATATAAGACGGGGTGAGTTCACCTTTTCGACCAAATACAACCAAAATTGTGTTTAAACTTGTTTGAAAAAAAACCAAAAATATTCTCTTAATCGCTTGTCTAATAATAATCTTTCGTTCCTTTCTATTTTTGACTTACATTATATTAGTATATATAAATGGTTGTTCAAATCAACAATACTGCTTCATTTTAATTCAATTTGAAGAGTTAAAGAACTTCGTCACACTTGTGTAATCCCAAGCTGTGTTTCTTTTTAGCTAGTTATTTTAATATTAAGTGATCTTGGGTAATTAGTAGTGGCCTCAGCTTCTTTTGGACATTTGGGATGGGGGTTCTTACAAATTGTGTCAAATAAAATAGTCCTTTACTCTTTAATCATATCAATGTGAGTGGCCAATACTTTGCTTGAGATAATAATTTCATGCTTTCGGTAAGGAGAAATTTATTTTAGAAAGAGCAAAACACACACTCCAACAATACAGAAATGTGAGTGGGACGACTGTTGCAACTCACACAGGTCTTCTTGCGACGTTCCCATGGTCCCGACATTGTATGCTAGAATTTGATACTCTGCTTGAGATAATGATGTCATGCTTTAGGCAAAGAGAAATGTTGGTTATATCTTGATGTTTATGTCTATCTGCAAAGTCTTTTAGAAAGAGGCAAAACACATTCCAACATCACTGAGTTGTGGGTGGGAGGACTGTTGCAACCCACACAGGCCTTCTCGCGACGTCCCGGTAGTATTGTGTGCTAGAATTCGAAAAAAACCCTGGAACGACACGAGTAAACAGGGAATAAACGAGGCAGAGAACACTGATGTCGCTGTAAGGAACAAGTTTGACACAAACAACCCCAAGAGTACATAAAAACAACACCTACTCCCACACAAACAGAACCACGCATGCGTGAAAGGCCAAGTCTGGTTCATTAAAATAACCATCACCAATACACTGATGGTTGACTAATAAAAATTGTTTGCGGTTCTACTGTATTTATGTATTTGGAAATTAAATAATTCAAAAGAGGATATTATTAGCTGATATCGACTATTAGGTTTCCGAGCTGTACATGTATTCTTTTATTTATGACAATTTTAAATGACCGGTGTTTTGAGATTTTGTTGGGTTTACAATAGAAATTGAACAATAGAATTCGAGCGTGAAGTAGAATATTGGACAAGGTTTAATACAAAACGTTTTCAACATCAAAATTGACAACCTCCTACCCGAATTTGCGTTCATTGGTACCCACGCAATAATTCTGCGATTAAAAGGTAAAGTATTATCTCAATTTGAAAAACAAATATCAAAACCCCATCCTCCAATGAAAACGCAATCCAAGCTACTGCTAAACTCACCAATACCACTTCATTAGCTATTCATATTTTACGGATGCTAAGCCCTCTGTTGATTGACTCGTAGAAGTTTAAAGTATGTCTTACGACGTAGAGGGGTATTTCAAATACTATTCTAATCAAAATTGAAATCTTAAATATATTACTGATGCAAACGAAATATTATATTAATCTATTGATATTGTATTACGGGAAATTTACCAATTAGTCCAAAGCGGCGAATCTTGGCCATCGACTCAACATCCGTTATTCAATAAACATAAGCAATCAGATCGGTTGTGACGGACGTCGATGTGACGTTTATTCAAAAATCATCGACTGTTGTATAACATACCGACGGATGAATACCGAATAATTAGTAAATATAGCGAAAATTTAATCCGTCACTATGTAATGACATTAATATGCCAATGACGGTATTTTAGTGTGACGAATAGGGATAATTTTTTCATTGCATTTTTTATATATTTTATCAGGTCAAATTGCATGAGTATGGGATATACATTTACAGTGTTCAGTTAAATTGTTTCGTCGAATTTGATCATCTAAACCGTTAATGTTGTACCGACTCGCTAGAGTTCGCTATTTTCCAAATGCGATATTCTCATAAACTCATTGAGGGCATCCGTCATATCAAATACACCCGATGAAATGTCCCTAAACACTTGTCAATCTAGAAAAAACATGCAAGTGTGACGAACTCCTGTTATCCTTCAAATTGAATTATAATGAAGAAATAATGATTTGAACAACCATATTTATCAACATTTATTAAAATATGAAAGGAACAATAGATCATATTAGTAAACGAGCAGACGAGAGAATTGTTTTCTTCTTTTAAGCAAGTTTAACACACATTATTGCACTTTTTTCGAAAAGGTAGCATCGTGTCTTGCAAATTGGCGTGTATCTTCAGTTTGACAAGTCCGATATTCATGATCTAAAATTCTAATGCACGGGTACAGTATTTCAAGAATATTGGGAAACAACGGACCTAATATTATTGATTTCTATGATGAAAACAATAAATGAAATACCGGTAGATGGTTACTAATCATTTTGGGACAGCCAGTATGTAAGGATGGGTTGAATGTGATCTATAATATCGTACCCAATATCGAGGAATTCATAATTGATTCCATTTTAACAAACGTATACAAATACTCTATGGTTACCGGGAAATGGGCTTCCCCCACGACTAACTCGTCATCCCGAAAACGGAAGTTGAGGGATGACAGGCTCGTCAATGCCCGAAGGATAATAGTGTGCCCCATTTCACCGACAAGAAGCCATGTCTTGTTTTATTACGCCTTAATGTGATATGACTCTGGAGATGAGGTTGCTCGGACATAGTAATAATACATTTATTTATTGTCATGAAATTTCACGGAAGGTCAGAAAATAGGGACAAAAACCTACATGACGTCATTAGACGACAGGGTGTTGGACGTATATCTCCCACCAGGTCGAGAGATCACTATCCGATCGTTGACATACCCCTGGACTGAACTTCCTTCATTGATTCCTCCATAAACGAATCCTCAATGGTTTGCACCAATCAGTGCACTAGTAAATGTTAAAGGAGGTGTCCCGCAAGCATAAAAGTGTGCATTATATGTTAGAAATATAACTATCGAGCCCAACTTTTGTAATTATATTGAAGAAAACACCACACTTATGACAAAAACAAATAAAAACCGCAATCTCTCAACATGCCCTTTTTAAGATTCGCGGCGATCAAAAGTCCCAGTGTCGATGATGTCATAGTTGTACAATACACATGTGCAAATTTGAGCACCGATACCCATGACGTCATCGACACCGGGACTTTCAATCGCCGCGAATTTTAAAAAGTGCATGTTGAGTGATGGCAGCTTTTATTCATTTTTGTGACTAGTACGGTGTTTTGTTCTATATAATTACGTAACTTCGGCTCGATAATTATGTTTCTTACAAATAATGCTCAATGTTGTGCTTGCGGGACCCTTCCTTTAAGAGTAGGAACAATGTATAAAAACACATACATGTAGTATTAAACTTACACATTACCATGAAATCTGTAAATATGGGCTTTGACGTTTTCAAGGCTATACACATTTATTCCAATGGATTAAAGTTTGATTGCGTAATTTCCTACCTCGATGCTTTTAATTTTATTATTAAAGAGATCCGCGTTAATGTCGTTTTTCAAGTCGTTTTTGTAGGTTTTGCATAATCTTAATTACAGATATCATTCCCCAGTATTTTAATGGCTGAGGTGGTATAACGGCACAAGAACGTAAAAGAAACTGTAAATATAACAAATTAAGACGGCTCATAGGCCAGAGAATTGTTTCTTGTTATATTACATCCGATTTTACATTAAACATGTAACATGTTAACCATGATGATGTTTCAACAGTGAAAGTGAAAGGGGTTATTAAATGTAGCTACATACACAGACAACTGATATGTTTCTTCAGCGCCCTCTTTATGCTCGCTAGCCTATCGCGCTGTAACGCAAATAACCAGCTGTCAATCAATATATTACGACTATGCACAGCTGTCATTTCGATCTCTGATTATACGGCAAGTTGTAACACCCCTCTCAGCCATGGAGTCTATAATTATGGGAGAGGTCACTCCTCATACAAAACTTCGCCTACTAAAACCAAATTCACGGGTGAAGGTTTTGTAGGGGGCGCACTATCATGGTCGTAGCAAACCAGACGACCTAAGACGTGGTCGATTTTATCGGCTCAAAACATGATTTGTGGCACAAAAATAGCACATTAATGGTAAAAAAGCTGTTTGGGATTTAGAGTAGAACTGATTTGCTTTGATTATGGCAGAATTTAGTTCTTATATGACACGAAACATTCAAAATTGGTTATTTGAAATTATTTTACGTAGAACAAAATACGAATTTTAAATTGTGGATGGTTTCGTCTGGCAGTGACACAGGAGGGGCGTGGCGTTATTTGCATTTTATGAATATTGTAATCAGATCAGTTGGGAAGGACGCCGGATCGCGATGATCACATCGTGTGAGGTCATGAATAGTCATGACTGAGTATTCATTCACAACGAATGATTGACAGTTTACGCTGTAACTTCCGGTTGAAGGACTGATAGAGTGCGCTATACTGAACCAAATCTCAACAATGGGCAGATACGAGAGGTCTGTCTCAGCTAGCTACAGTGATTCTCCATTCCTGATCAAACTTTAGATTAGAAGTCATCCTTGTTTTGTATGAATACTTCCGCCAGTGTCACTACAGCGTAAGCTGGGAGAGGGAGCTACAACTTGCCGTATAATCAAGAATCGAAATGACAGCTGTACATAGTCGTAATCGATTTATTGACAGCTGGTTGTCAGAAACTATTGCGTTACAGCTGCCTTCTTATCTTGTCGGGAATAACAATATGTGTTCAGAAAGAAGATACACCTGTTTATTATATGTATTTGGTAACACGGTCAATGCAATAAAGGGGACGTCATGCACCAATTCTCCTGAATGTAGAATAGGCCGCGTGCAATTCATCTTTAAAGTCTGTTCCGATTGGCTACATTGGACTCAAAATCACAATCAGCTGTCAATCGATTAAAACTATGCACAGCTGCCATCTCGATCCCTGATAAGACGGGGGAAAGTTGTAGCGCCCTCTCAGCTATACTCACTCATTCTCTCATGGCCCCCAACTAGAAAATCAGCAATGGCGTAGTGGGGTCGATGGTGCACACATAAACGATGGATTCTGGAGTCGATCGAAAGTAAAAAACAGATAAAAACAGGAAAACTTAATTTTCATTGAAATAGATGTACACATTCATCATAACATGAAACACCCGATCTGACCAAAGGAATATTTCAGAGTTGAATCGATGTTTTAATGGATTTTACTGGTTTGAAACTCCCGGGTTTAAAAATGAGATACAATCCTGGACAACTCTGAAAATGGGTGCTTTAATTAAAACATGCATAACTTTTGATATCAAGGATCAATTCATTTATAGTATGCTCTTTGAATAAATCGGAATGAGCTAGTATTAGACTAGTAAACCTCGAACATTTAATCAAAATATTACACCTGGCCGGAGCCAAGTGTAAACCCACACAAAAAAGTGTTGTATTGGCGTTGCAGAGAAAAAATAAAAAAATCAACAAAAATCAACAAAAACAAACAAAACAAAAATAAAAAACTATATCTGGTGCTCATCAAAAAGGAATACAGTAGTCCTACACAGCAAATCTGACGTGACGATCGCAAACGGCATCATGATATTTTGTTACTTTGACTATGTGAGATCAAATTTAGTAATTTATAGTATAGGGGAGGATGGTCCGGTTAAGCGTATTTCATGATATAAAAATTAAAGCTCGCTCGTGTTAATATTTATAGAACTGCTATGAAAATATCACCCATGTAACTATTAACATATAACATGTTAAAAAATATCTAAAGAAAAGGCCAATTACCACTAACTGAAAATTTTACTTGGCGTGGACCAGTTACCCCCATCATTGGGGCAACCGGTCCAATATGTTCCAACGGTTAGAATACACAGACATCAGTGAATGACAACACGGAAACTGGGTAGTATTTTCTTTACATACACATTTCCATATTTTTTAACGTGTAAAAAGGATACATGTATCCTGAAACTCATGTTTTATACAGTTTTCGTGGTTAACGTGCAAATAGCAGTTGCATGCGAAATTTTCGACTGCAATTTTTTTTAGATTAACACGGTATGAACCTAGTTAAATGGTTGCATGGTTGTGATATTCATATACCCCATACATTTGTCTATATATATATACCCCTTTCGTTAATGATTTTATTTACTTCATATAATCATCATTTAGTACTTATAATAAATCATCTTGATATTTAGCCAGGTTTTGATGTTACAGGGAAGTTAGTCAATATGACAATGATGACCCAACGATTGATATACACATAATGAGTGAATAAAATGCATACATAATTATATTTCGTCATTGCAAATATCTTTACAGACACCGTTCAAAATATAATAAAGATGTAGTTCATAATACCGAAATTTTAACCCATTCTAAAGCAATTTCAATACCGAGTCATGTTTTATTGACACTAACAATGAATTTTCCAATTTTGATTAAATTTTTGCAGCTGGACCAGTTGCACCATACCCCTTTGGACACCTTGCACCAACAAATGACTCAGCACTTTGTGGGGATGAAACATTATTCAAACACGCCTGTGACGTAATACATTTTACGCCAATATTTGTTTTAAAACATACCACCATTTGTCATAATAATCAATAACTCCAAAACATTTCAGAAAAAGGCAAATTTTTTAGCCATTACACAGTTTTCTGTAGCCAGCGAGTATCTTTAAAAACGCAAATTATTACGGCGTTCGTGTCCTACATTTACAAGTAGACGAGTGTCTTCAGATAAAATAAGAAATGGTGTACTTTGTTATTTGCAAATTCATAAGCTAATAACTCCACCAAATGAATACCCGTGATCATGATTTAAGTTGAAGCATTCTTTAAATGATAATATTGATCGCAAATCCAAACCACCAATGTCCAAAGTTAGTATACAACAAAAATGTGTTGCCTAAGTTGAAGAATAAGTTTATGCTGTAATAATAATTTCTGTTTCAAAAATGCCAAAATTATAGACATAATTTCAATCAACAAATCAATCCAATAAGAAAATAAACAATTAATTAAATGAATATCATGAAATCAAATAAATAAATGCATATGCCTATTTATATATATAAATAACAATTAACAACTGGTAAAGAAGCAATCATCTTGCAGAGTGCACAATGCCAAGTTTATCCCCGCCGACAAAACACGGAACCTTTACAATATGAAGCACAGCCAATACGGAAAGCTACTAAGAAAAAACATCACCAAAACCTACAAGCACACGAGCGCATCTACAGTGTACGACATCAACACCAACGCTCGCGCCATCGCAGAAAAACTAGGAGTCTAAGCTCCCCTGCAGGCTCATCAACCCAGCAAAAAGTGAAATCGGTCTCGTTAGCAAAACCATCCCATATAGAATCAACAACAGCATCATGAATTCTACTCGCGCCAACCAATGGATAAACCCAACTTCAGTAATCGAATGGTTTAACAGGAAAGAGGAAAAAGACAAGCATACCTTCATTATCTTCGACATAGACGATTTCTATCTGTCCATCACCAAGAAACTTCTCAAGAAAGATCTGACATCCGCCAAGAGGTATGAAAGAATTTGCAAGCAGGAATCCAAAATCCTTCTCCACTCCAGAAAGTCACTCTTATTCAACGAAGGCACACCGTGGATGAAAATGAGCAACAATGGCACATTCGACGTCACCATGGGCAGCTATGACGGCGTGGAGACATGCGATCTGGTCGGCCTATATACACCCTCAACATTCTCTCCAAGAAGATCGATAAGAAAAGCATTGGTCTATATAGAGATGACGGCCTGGCAGTATTGAAAATCACACCTGGCATCACATCCGATCGACATAGGAAGGACATCACCAAGATTTTCAACAACTTCCTCGACATCTAGCTAAACCTAAACACCGGCAAGCATCATCCTTTCCGCAAACCCAACGACCGGCCGTTGTATATCAACAAGTTCTCGAATCACCCACCTAACATCATCAACATGCTTATATAGGCTTTTTAAGCCTGGCCCGAGCAATTTGCTTGAGTCTGGTCCCTTCAGGACCCAAGCGTGTGTCTGTACGGACCGACCGTGTAAACAACAATACAACAAACAAACAAACAAACAAACAAACAAACAACCTACCAGCATCTATAAGCAAACGAATATCCGACATTTCATATGACAGAGAAGCCTTCGACGAGGCCGCACCAGCATACGACGACGCTTTATCTAGCGGGTTCACCCAGCACTTATTGTCCCCAGAAAAGCAACCTATAAGAAGACGCGACATCGGCAGCGCAATATCATCTGGACCAACCCGCCATACAGCAAAAGCTGTATCAAAAAAACATCTGCAGATCATTCTTGAAACTTATCGACAAGCATTTCCCAAAGGATTCTAAGCTCCACAAGATATTCAACAGAATCACCGTCAAAATTAGCTACAGCTGCATGCATAGCCAGTATTATTAAGTCACAAAACAAGAGAGTCTCACCGAACACCAACGAAACCGCGCAAGAAGCAACGCCGAAAATATACAACTGCCCCTAAAGCAAGATGGAAGACTGTCCACTCCAAGAAAATTGCTTAGCTTCCAGCATTATCTACAGCGCCGAGATCACATCCACCAACAACAATGTCACCAAGGAATACAGTCGGACTCACAGAACTTCCCTTCAAGCTGAGATATTACAACCACATGCAGTCCTTAAGAAAAGAAAAATAACAAGACAGCACTGAGCTCTCAAGACACGCGTGGCTGCTAAAGAAGAAAACCCAACGATTCACCATCAGATGGTCTATGTTCACCGGAGCTCGTGCATACGTCAACGGATCCAAACGATGCGACCTTTGCCTCACGGAGAAGCTGTCCATCATCAACGGCGTCAAAAGTAGACTCCTCAACAAAGGATCTGAGCTTGTTTCCAAGTGCCGCCATGAAAACAAGTTCTACCTTACGAATTGTTCCAGAAGCATAACCTAATTACAATCACGTTCGCAATAACTGGCATCTACAACCACGTCCGCAATATCTTCCCCGGTATACATGATATATAGACGTAATCATACGCCCTTGCCTGTTCCCCTCCAGCCCAACACGTACCTATCACCCACAGATAGTCAAAACCATGTTGACTAGTCAGTGTATATCAAAACCAAAGCTGTTCTAATTAGCGGTATATCCCCGCCTCTATATTTGCCCACTTCCAAGCTGTTCCAACCCGTGGGCTACTCCCATCGGAGAGTGCCTCTGCCCGCGCCTTCGGCGCGGTCTATGTTTCACGGGGATGTATCGCAAGTGAGCTTCATTTTAAATGGAATATCAGTAAATGAGGAAAATAGCGAGCCCGATACAAGTGCTACAGTAGACACAGAATAGCAACCAGTTGTCTGATGATCGCACAAGCGTGAACCTCGGAGTAGCAACTACCGTTCCAAATGGTTTAACTTATAAATTAATAATTAAATGAATAAATAAATAAATACTATAAATTGATTAATAACTACATTAAAAGTAAATAAAAAAATGAATAAAAAATAATAACATACACATTAATAAATCAATTGATTATTAATAAGGGAGCTTATCAAAACTCGACCGCCCGACAACCGCCGGTTCCGTGCAGTTCCGTGAGGTTGCAGCCGGTTTCTATTGTTCTAAACAATGATATGCGGTCCAACCGGGCGGAACCGCCGGTTGCCGCGCGGTCGAGTTTTGATATGCTCCCTAAATAAATACTAAATTATATAAATACCTTGACCATCATACTGTAGTTCATATTGGTATGAATGTTTTCATTAAATTCACCATTATTATTATTATTATCATTATTATTAAATAGCGTTTATAAAGCGCCTTTTCTAAAAAAGACCAAAGCGCTGTACAGAGATAAAATACACACATGATTAAAAGTACCAAGTAATATACAAAGTATCAACATATCAATAGAAAAATTGGAATTTAAAAAGGTAATAAGTAAAAATACAATAATATTATAGATGGTACCTCCACATCCACACGCGCGCAGCCCCCCACCCCACCCTCACATTCCACCCTGTGTGACATACAAATTAATCATATTAATAAATACTAAAGTATGAAAATATAAGAAAAAAAGGATATCACGGGAATCGAACCCGTGGTTTCCGATTATAAACTCCAGGAACATTCTACATGTAGTAGTACCACGCCACTGTGGTTGGACGGTAGAAATCGCGTCATGTTATTTTGAAACCATTGCACTATTTAAAGAACGGCTTTTTAAAATTGTGCCTTTTAAGTGCAATATTTGTATGTGCCTCGTGAACCAAAAAATGTTTGTAATGTAATGATGGTCCTCATTTTTCAGAGAATGGTAAAAAAAAATCGTCATTTAATCTGTCTCCCAGACCAGCTCGCCGTGCCTCAGTATTTAAATTAACCGTATAATCATTTGACCCCGGGAGTGACGTAGTTAACTGGCGCCACATTTGTTTAATTGATGGAAAACCATAAACGCCGTCATTATTATCTACCTGTTGTATGGTCAACATTTGGTGCATACGAGAAATAGTGTTTAAAGTGGGACGATGCAGGCCTATGACTCTCATATCTGCCTATTGGTTCAGTATATCGCACTCTATAAAACCTTCACCCGGCAGTTACAGCGTAAACTGTCAATCATTCGTTGTGAATGAATACTCAGTCATGACTATTCATGACCTCACACCATGTGATCGTCACGATCCGGCGTCCTTCCTAACTGATCTGATTACAATATTCATAAAATGCAAATAACGCCACGCCCCTCCTCTGTCACTGTCAGACGAAGCCATCCACAATTTAAAATTCGTATTTTGTTCTACGTAAATTAATTTCAAATAACCAATTCTGAATGTTTCGTGTCATATAAGAACTAAATTCTGCCATCATCAAAGCAAATCAGTTCTACTCTAAATCACAATCAGCTTTTTTTACCATTGATGTACTATTTTTGTGCCACAAGTCATGTTTTGAGCCGATAAAATCAACCACGTCTTAGGTCGTCTGGTTTGCTACGACCATGATAGTGCGCCCCCTACAAAACCTTCACCAGTGATTTGGTTTTAGTAGGCGAAATTTTGTGTGAGGAGTGTCCTCTCCCCTCCCTGGACGATGTTAATTTATATGGATATTTCTTACTATTTTGATCCACAGCAGCTCACTTGATCCCTTTGTGCACGTAATTGTCAGCTGGTTCCGACCAAGAATCACCATAGATAAACCATGGTTATATCGCCACCGGTGTTTGGCAAGGATCGAGTGAGATTGTCGAGCGCTTAGGTATATACTAGCCTACAATACTCCCTTACATCAATCTGAGTACCCCTGAGGTATTTAGATGCTAAACGCTCATGTATTTTAGAAAATATCGGGCAAAAATATAGTTTCACCAAAAGATAATGGGGGTTGGCAAAAATATCCTAAATTACCAACGCCCTCTATGATCGCTGCGTGGTTTTTTAGTTTGGCATTACGATCAGGCGGCTATGGATACATGAATCATGGTGGATATAGGAGGGCAGTATTTGGAATAGATACTCAATACGAGAGAGCGTACTTCCGTATTATGGGTAAAACCCGGGAAATACAAAGAATGTGCAGTCGGGTGTGCAAAGTTCACCATGCATCTTAAAAGGCTTTATCAACAAGGTTGAGAGCAGCGGTAGACACGTCCGTCGCCACTGCTGTCATTTTGATTATGAAGAGTCACGTGACCATCCCATTTCGATATTATGCTTGGAATCTCGTTTGCTCCCCTTAGCATTATTAGTCGTTGAAAATTTTATATCAGTGCTGCTGCCAGATATACATAATAATGTTGGTAGAGCGGCGGCCCGCCCCCATTGTACTTTTTTTAAAGCAGATTTTCTTGCAGATTTACGGGGTTTTTTTATCATAAATCATCACTAGATTCTAGGCGATACAATTCCAAATTACAAAAACAAAATCATGGTTTTAAAGAGGTTGAACATGGGCCGTATTCTCGTACTAAACACGGTTTTAGCTTAAAACCGTGTCTAACTAAACGCGTGTCTAACTAAAACTCGAGTTTACCTTTTAAACAACGTGTTTAACTAAACACGGTTTTAAACTCTGCAAATCTCGTTCCCAGAGTGTTCCTGCGTTGATTGTATACAGGTATTTAATTCATTGTGGCCCTAATGGGTTACAATAGATATCAACCGAATGCTTTAAATACACGGTACTTTTAAAGACTACATGGTCCGCACGTCAGCTTGAACCGGGCCCGGTTGAGTGATCATTCAACGCATACAGTTGGTGCGCGTGTTTAGTTAAACAAGCATTAAACTACCCCCGTACCCATGTTTAAAGTTAGACACATTTCAGCGAGTCAGACGCGTGTTTAAGTAAAACAAGTGTACCATAATTGCGTTTAGTTAAACGCCGTGTCTAAAGTCAAAGTTAGACGCGTGTTTAGCTTAAAACCGTGTTTAACTACGTACGAGAATACGGGCCAGTATGTCTTGCTGCAGGACAGTTTATTTTCATTCTAAATTCACTCTAAAACCATGACTTCAAGGATAGAGGGCATCCCATGGAAAAGATCGCATAATACAGGGATAATATGCCTTTAAGTACAGTGGGGCCGCCGCTCTACTAACATTATTGGGCCGTATTCTCGTACTAAACACGGTTTTAGCTTAAAACCGTGTTTAACTAAAGGCGTGTTTAACTTAAACGTGAGTTTATCCTTTAAACGACGTGTTTAACAAAACACGATTTTAAACTCTGCAAATCTCGTTCCCAGAGTGGTCCTGCGTTGATTGTATACAGGTATTTAATTCATTGTGGCCCTAATGGAGTACAATAGATATCGACCGAATGCCTTAGATACACGGTACTTTTAAAGACTACGCGATCCCTGAGACTAATATTTAGTTATATTAGTATCAGGCGATCCGCACGTCAGCTTGCACCGGGCACGGATGAGTGATCATTCAAGGCAAACAGTTGGTGCGCGAGTTTAGTTAAACACGGGTGTTACCTCTATGTAAGCCATCACAAAGTTTCGTGATGGTCTGCTTGGTTCATTTCATGACATTATTTAAGCCATCACGAAATTTCGTGATATTGTAAGTTAATGCCTAAATACTTTATGACCGCTATGTCACCAGATACAAAATACTTACATGAAATGATTACTTCTAATATGTTATCTAAACTGTTTCATCCCGACTTATATGTGTACTTCTAATATGTTATCTAAACTGTTTCATCCCGACTTATATGTGTACTTCTAATATGTTATCTAAACTGTTTTATCCCGACTTATATGTGACACTGTGCCAGGGCTGCCTAAATACTTCACGTAGTTATGTCAGTGTGCCAGATACAAAATACATCATATTTTGACTTCTAATATGTTTTCTAAACTGTTTCATCCCGACTAATGTGTGACACTGTGCCAGGGCTGCCTAAATACTTTATGACCGCTATGTTAGTGTGCCAGATACAAAATACTTACATGATATGTTTACTTCAAATATGTTATATAAACTGTTTCATCCCGAATTATGTGTGACACTGTGCCAGGGCTGACTCTAACTTCATGTAACTATGTCAGTGTGCCATATACAAAATACATGAAATTTTGACTTCTAATATGTTTTCTAAACTGTTTAATCCCGACTTATGTGTGACACTGTGCCAGGGCTGCCTAAATACTTCATGTAGTTATGTCAATGTGCCATATACAAAATACATGATATTTTGACTTTTAATATGTTATCTTTACTGGTTTATCTTGACTTATGTGTGACACTGTGCCAGGGCTGCCTAAATACTTTATGACCGCTATGTTAGTGTGCCAGATACAAAATACTTACATGATATGTTTACTTCTAATATGTTATATAAACTGTTTCATCCCGAATTATGTGTGACACTGTGCCAGGGCTGCCTAAATACTTCATGTAGTTATGTCAGTGTGCCAGATACGAAATACATGATATTTTGACTTTTAATGTGTTATCTTAGCTTTTGTGTTTCTGGTATGCCTTCTAAAGCTTTCACAATAAGATTCATCAATAGGTAAGTTCATTCTTATACTCAAATTCGAATTTGAACGTACCCATGCATATCAAAGCAATGATTTGAGGACTTTACTTATATGACACTGTGCCAGGCAAACCTAACTCATATATGATACGGTAGATCTTTACATTACTTAGTGTTAACATTAATTTACTTTTAAAGTCCTTATTCATTTTGTCACCGTGACACTGTGCCAGGCAGGCCGTCTTTAGTTTTACTTATATGACACTGTGCCAGGCAAACCTAACTCATATATGATACGGTAGATCTTTACATTACTTAGTGTTAACATTTATTTTTAAAGTCCTCATTCATTCTGTCACTGTGACACTGTGCCAGGCAGGCCGTCTTTAGTTTTACTTATATGACACTGTGCCATGCAAACCTAACTCATTATATGATAAGGTAGATCTTTACATTACTTAGTGTTAACATTTACTTTTAAAGTCCTTATTCATTCTGGCACCGTGACACTGTGCCAGGCAGGCCGTCTTTAGTTTTACTTATATGACACTGTGCCAGGCAAACCTAACTCATATATGATACGGTAGATCTTTACATTACTTAGTGTTAACATTTATTTTTAAAGTCCTCATTCATTCTGTCACTGTGACACTGTGCCAGGCAGGCCGTCTTTAGTTTTACTTATATGACACTGTGCCATGCAAACCTAACTCATAATATGATAAGGTAGATCTTTACATTACTTAGTGTTAACATTTACTTTTAAAGTCCTTATTCATTCTGGCACTGTGACACTGTGCCAGGCAGGCCGTCTTTAGTTTTACTTATATGACACTGTGCCAGGCAAACCTAACTCATATATGATAAGGTAGACCTTTACATACTTAGTGTTAATATTTATTTTTAAAGTCCTTATTCATTTTGTCACTGTGACACTGTGCCAGGCAGGCCGTCTTTAGTTTTACTAGTCTTATATGACACTGTGCCAGGCAAACCTAACTCATATAAGTCAAAATATCATGTATTTTGTATATGGCACATTGACATAAGTATTTAGGCAGCCTGGCACAGTGTCACACATAATTTGGGATGAAACAGTTTATATAACATATTATAAGGAAACATTTCAAGTAAGTATTTTGTATCTGGCACACTGACATAACTACATGACGTATTTAGGCAGCCCTGGCACAGTGTCACACATACGTCGGGATGAAACAGTTTAAATAACATATTAGAAGTAAACATATCATGTAAGTATTTTGTATCTGGCACACTGACATAACTACATGAAGTATTTAGGCAGCGCTGGCACAGTGTCACACATAAGTCAGGATGAAACAGTTTATATAACATATTAGAAGTAAACATATCATGTAAGTATTTTGTATCTGGCACACTAACATAGCGGTCATAAAGTATTTAGGCAGCCCTGGCACAGTGTCACACATAAGTCAAGATAAACCAGTAAAGATAACATATTAAAAGTCAAAATTTCATGTATTTTGTATATGGCACACTGACATAGTTAGGCTACATGAAGTATATAGTCAGCCCTGGCACAGTGTCACACATATGTCAGGATGAAACACGATATGTAACATATTAGAAGTAAAAATATCATGTAAGTATTTTGTATCTGGCATACTGACATAGTTACATAAAGTATTTAGGCAGCCCTGGCACTGTGTCACACACAAGTCAGGATGAACAAGTTAAGATAACATATTAAAAGTCAAAATATCCACGTGAAGTATTTAGGCAGCCCTGGTACAGTGTCATGATACAGTTTAAATAACATAGAAGTAAACATATCATGTAAGTATTTTGTATCTGGCACACTGACATAACCACATGAAGTATTAGACAGCCCTGGCACAGTGTCACACATAAGTCGGGATGAAACAGTTTATATAACATATTGGAAGTAAACATATCGTGTAGGGGCCTAAATATTTTGTATCTGGCACATAGCGGTCATACAGTATTTAGGCAGCCCTGGCACAGCGTCACACATAAGTCGGGATGAACAATTAAGATAACATATTAAAATTCCAAATATCATGTATTTTGTATCTGGCACATTGACATAACTACATGAACTATTTAGGCAGCCCTGGCACAGTGTCATACATAAGTCGAGATGAAACATTTTAGATAACATATTAGAAGTAAACATATCATGTAAGTATTTTGTATCTGGCACACTGACATAGCGTACATAAAGTATATAGGCAGCCCTGGCACAGTGTCACACATAAGTCGGGATGAACAATTAAAATAACAATAGGCAACATATCATGTAAAAGGCTGCATTTGGCACACTACCTGACACAGTCGTCGGGATGAAACAGTACCCTTAAACATATTAAAAGTACACAGTATCATGTAAGTATTTCGTGATGGCTTGCATGAAAAGAAATGGTGAGTACCGTACAGAGTCTGTGGCATGAAAATGTGTAAGACTATAGCGTACTTGTCACAGCTGGCATAGAGAAAAAAAATAAGAGTCTGAGGGACCCGGCACAGAAACAAAATTAAAATGGCATGGCATGGAATAAATACCTAACACTATAGTGTGCTTGCCCCTTCCTGTCACAATTTGTAAGCACAGTTTAAAATAAAAAGTGAATGCGTGCCCAGGTTAAAATAAAAAGTGAATGCGTGGCCAGCATATCCAAAATGAACTAATATATGCCACCTTCCTGTCACAAGTTATCGGTCCGCACAAAATGTATTGCGTCGCCGGCATAGCAATATTGAAGTTAAATCCCCCCTTCCTAGCACAATATTTTGCTTGTCCGGCATAGCCAAAAAAGAATTAATATGCCCCCCCCCCCCCTTCTACCACTACTACTAACATGCCCCCTTTCTGTCACAAGCCTAGTTCGTACAAAATGTATTGCATCGCCGGTATAGCAATATTGAAGTTAAATCCCCCCTTCCTATCACAATATTTTGCTTGTCCGGCATAGCCAAAAAAGAATTAATATGCCCCTTCTGCCACTACTAATAATATCCCCCTTTCTGTCACATGCCTAGTTCGCACAAAATGTATTGTGTCGCCGGCATAGCAGGCAAAATATTTTGCGTGGCCGGCATAGCTAAATATAAATTAATATGCCCCCTTTTGTCACAAGTTGTCTGTTCGCACAAAATGTATTGCGTCGCCGGTATAGAAATGTTTTGGAGCGGAAAGTCCACCTGTATAAAACATGGAAACAAGTCAGTTTATTATTATCCTACATTCACCTGATCCAATATTCATTCTGCATATTACTATGGCTCCCTATTTACTCCCTATATAATTCGTGATGGCTTACATGGAGGTAGAACCTAAACACGCATTAAACTACCCCCGTACCCATGTTTAAAGTTAGACACATTTCGGCGAGTTAGACGCGTGTTTAAGTAAAACAAATGAACGAGAATTGCGTTTAGGTAAACGCTGTGTCTAAAGTCAAAGTTAGACGTGCGTTTAGCTTAAAAACGTGTTTAACTACGTACGAGAATACGGGCCAATTATGTATGCCATGCAGCAGCACTGAACTGAAATTGTCAACGACTGATAATGCTAAGGGTAAAGGTGTAATGAAATACTTCCTTGGAATCCATCACCGTATTCTGACACGATAACAGATCCCCCTTGCTATATAGGTCTCCTTTCCGTTTCCCATCAAATGCAGAGAATACGTATCTTGTATTAGACATTTAAAAGACTTAATTCAATTTTCCTTCGGCTTTCTGTAACCACTCGGCAAATTGGTTATAAAATGTAATGGTTGTAAGTAGCTATAAATTGACTCGAATTCAATATTTGCCTAATTTCAAGGCAGAGTGTTTAGATGTTTTAAAAGGTGACACAATTTAATATTTTGTTAGTTTATAGGGTAAACAAAAATATTTTAGAAGAGTTCAAGTAAATATATTTAATTACGCACAGTTCTATGAAAGGGAATTAATGTTAAATTGCTGCATCACATTCATGATTAAAAATAATAAATTCGACAAAAGAATAATTATATCAGTTTTAACGAACATATCCTTATAAATGGTTAGCAAATAAATACTAACAATGAAATTTGAAGTTCAGTTATAAACCAACTTAATTTTCAAGAAGAGCGATGACCGGTGCGATATTTATAAGGACAACCTAAATAATAATGGAGTTCAATACATCAAACTCTGTGCTATTGGACAATTCTGCCCTATGAACTGTTTGTCGTAAACCGCTTGTTTGCCGTGGTTACACATTATTTACATTTACGTATTTTCACCCAATATTGTATTATTCTAAAATCTTTTTGTCTAATGCTTTAGGCAAATAAAAACCATATCGGGTTGTGTATCGTTCAGGGCAACTACAACGATAAAGCAAACAATGGAGACGTTTTGAGGTTGGTTCGACCACAAGCATTCAATGTAGTACTTTTTCCCGCTCCTCCCAACATGTAAAGATTTTTGAATAAGTTCATCAGGATTGTAGATTGAAATGTTTAGGAATTCATGTTGTACAAATCTAATTTGTTACTCACATGTTAGACAGTTTCGTCTTCCCGTTCGGAAGACTTCTTCTGTAATGACTTAATCCACTTGTTTTTCCTGCGAGATTTGTTTAAAAGGACTATGACAAACATAAGCGATGGATAAGATAATTCATTTGGATACGCAGGCAGGGGCAAAAATCATCAACCGCGACGAGGGTATCTATTCTCTAAATCATGTCTACTATCCACTGTTAACACCTGAGCTTCCTAGGACCGAGAATGTAAACAAATCTCGCGAGAAAAACAAGTAGATCAAGTCATTACCGAAGAGGTCTTCCGAACGGGAAGACGAAACCGTCTAACATGTGTGTAACAAATTGGATTTGTATAACATAGATGTCTAATAAATATGTAAAGATTTGTTTCTAGAATAGGGGTTAACTTTTCTGTGGGCAAAACGAGCTTTTCAATGTGTGTAACATCGATAACAACATACCGTATGTATATGTTATGAATTCACTCGTGTTATTTAGAGTATTACGTAAATTAGAAACAAAAAATTCAGCTAAATCCCACATTATTAAAAATATCTATTTTTCGGGAATTTCGTTTTTAAAAACATAATCGATCGTAGGCTAGTATTAGTAGGTCATGTTTGTTTACAAAATCTCCCTGGTAATTCTGATAAGCGGGGCGTTGACTATATCATACATGTCTGTAAAATCATTTTGAATATTTGTATTACTCAGTCCAAGTTATCATACGTACAGGAAACGTGGACTATTGCTAGTTGTATAGAGACCCGGCAATATTATTTGCCTAAACTTAATCATATCAAAAGAATGTTGGAAAGTTTCCAAATTGGCACTGATAATGAACTACATGGCATCATGTCTATCGCGAAGTTCAATTAGACCAGTTCAGAAACCGCAGTACCCCGGTTTAACCTTTCAAGAACGAGATAGCCCAGAGGCGTATTTCAAAAGTAGACAAAGTTTTGTATGCGTTCATAAACGCGGTACCAGTCAAAACACAACACACGTGCCAACAAATACAGAACGGAACCTAGTACTTTACCGCTTTTGATAGCTATGGGAATGGATATAAAACGTAGTTTGAATTCGGATATATTATGCAGTATGAGTTCCGATTTCAGCTTTAAATGTTTTTATTTTGTAACATGTACAACTCAGTCTTATGACTTATAGAGTGAACATAGAGTGACGCATCCCTTTTAACCAGGTCTACTAAGACACTAAGTGCTAAGAACTAGTTAAGACTTTATATTTGACAGCAGGGGAGATTAAGGTGGAGACAGTCATACTTCATATGGGACAGTGAATCAAACATTGATATCAACTTCTCTACAACCATGGAAAAGGGAATTATATGGATATACTTTACTCTGGCGTTCTTACAGGTATGTTTAACTTTGATTTATATGTTATCATCATTTGTTACATACTACCTTATAACAAGTTTATCCCTTCCTAAGTTCAGATAAATGAAATGGGACCCAGATCTTATTTTATGAAGATCGGATTATGAATTCGCCAGATCTCTTCAAAAGAGGAGTTAAAAACCTATAAAGAATAACTCATTTCAAGATCAGTCTTAACTTTTATTAAATAAGGCCACTCGTGCATCGAATACCTATAGCGTTACAAGACACCTGTTCAAATCATAATGCATTGGTCAACACAAGATACACTACCTAAGGCTGACATAGTGCATGAATTATAATTTAAACTTTGTTAAACAAGTCGTGTTGTACATTTGTATTGGAGCCTGATAATGGTAAAATGGCGAATAAGTCACCACTGATGTTTGTGATATAGATACTTCATTATGAAATACAATGTCAAAATTAAGCTGCAAAAACCCATGCTACTTTTAAGTCTAATACAAGTGATTAATGTGCGGTAAATCCAAATATGTGGCAAAAATACAAATTAGTTTTACTATTATTTATTAATCGTGTCTTAAATCAAGTATATTCCATGTAAAAGTACACCATGATTAGAATGACGTCATATGTACTATAACATATGGGACATCTAATATAGGATGTTATGCAACACTATTAGATAACTCCAGTTACTAATTAAGTCCTGGGATTAAAGTAACTCTTTATAGGAAAGCACGGATATCTTAAAGGTTTGCATTGAACATTATTTGTCCACTATAGCATAGTATTTGATCATTCCTTACACCAACTGAACCGTGGTCACGATATGGTTTACCCCGGGGTTTACCCCTACCATGTTGATGCTGCACCTGCCTGTTACAAAACCTTCAATTGAATTGTGCCATTGGGCAGTGAACCCCTTCTATTCACAAACTTTGATCTGTTCTTTGAAGTGGTTTTGCTTGAAATTCAAAAGTTGATTGACATTGATCAATGAGTTCAGTTGGAATTTATAGTAATGCTCCCGTTATTATTTGTATTTCCCCCGATAGGGTATATACATTATTATAAATCCTATATGTGAACTTTACCAGAACGCGTTCACTCGTCGGTTCGTTTAGGAGTGACCTATAATGACTTGGAAAAATTATTTTAACGCCGTAATTATGGCACATTATCCTTTTGCTAACGCCAACGGGTGTTTATAGAAAATGTACAGGGTGTCCGTAGAAAAAGTTGTAACTACTAGAAAATAAGGGTGTATTAGAAGATTTACAGATTGTTCATGCCCTTAAGATTGCATAAAGGCATCACTAACTGTCCATCAATTAATATCAAATGTCGTATAATACAATACTACTGTTATACTGTACAGCAGTTTTAGCCTAGATCAACAGTTATTACTAAACCAGTATTTTAATTAAATACAAGAGATTATCTTTTAAAGTACATTTATAACTAAATACATTTTAAAATTAACACGACAAAAAGTCTTTATAGGTTGGACGCATATATATAGGTATGTAAATAAATTAAGTGTGTCAAATGAGTTGCCCTGAATATAATTCATAAATTAAAAATTTGTTATCCTCAATATCAGTTTACAAATGATGATTTCAAATCAAATGATTTATACCATCTTTCGAGTGAAGAGCTGTTTATTTTAATTTAGTAAATGTAATTGATAAGGATATATTACACCAATTACTGATATAGAAATAGAAGTATAGAAGTTAGACCTTTTGGAACTGTAGTATGGTAGTTGCTACTTCGAGTTTCATGCTTGTACTATCATAGACATCTGATCGTCGTCATGCGAATAAGTTCCACCAGTTGCACAAGCGTACAACTCGGAGTAGCAACTACAGTTATATTTCGCTCTGTATCGCATTGAGCACTCTGCAAGAAGATTGCTTCCTTACCCAATAGAAATATAAATCAATTATTTGTGTGTTTAGGGTGAAGATTTTGTAATTCAATTATGATTGATTAGATTGCATGGGTTGAAACCAACGAAAAGGTGAGAGACTGTTGAGGCAGGACATACATACTTAAAGGTGAAATGTATGCTAATAAAGTAATATGTAAGACAGATGCTTCTGGTATAGCTAAAACATCATTGCCTCATCAAAATCCAAGAGACAATGACTATCCTAAAGCACACATCGTAATGCAACATTATACTTTTTTTGCTACCAGTTATTATCATATTTTGTTAGGCAATATTATATCTAATACTAAGCTAAATACCAATAGTTAACGTCATCACCAAGTTGTTTTCACAGATATGGAAAGCATTTTATAGAATTGCTTCATCAAATTTCCTCCCCTCATCATGTCATCCTCACCCCGCCCGAATTTTTTTCGATAAATATAACATAACAAAGAATGACAGTTCCTTCCTATACAATATTGGCTGACATTGAACTCTATTTATATTTACATATAGATAGATAGATATAAATAGACACCGAACAATCATGCATCTGTTAACCATGTTAAGGTGGCTCTATTGGCTGAGTCAAACATTCAGAATTCTAATCTCGTACTAAACACGGTTTTAGCTTAAAATCGTGTTTAACTAATCGCGTGTCTAACTTAAACGTGAGTTTATCCTTTAAACGACGTGTTTAGCAAAACACGATTTTAAACTCTGCAAATATCGTTCTCAGAGTTGATTGTATACAGGTATTTAATTCATTGTGTCCCTAATGGGTTATAATAGATATCGACCGAATTCCTTAAATACACGGTACTTTTGAAGACTACACAATCCGCACGTCAGCTTGCACGGGACACGGTTGTGTGATCATTCAGGGCGTACAGTTTGTGCGCTAGTTTAGTAAAACCCGCACTAAACTACCCCCGTACCCATTGCTACCCATGTTTCGGCGAGTTAGACGCGTGTTTAAGTAAAACAAATGTACGAGAATCGCGTTTGGTTAAACGCTGTGTCTAAAGTCAAAGTTAGACGCGTGTTTAGCTTAAAACCGTGTTTAACTCCGTACGAGAATACGGCCCTAAATGTCTAAATATGTTTTCAGGAACTAAAAACTTCATTTAAATTTGTGTTCATTGGGCAAATTCAATGTGCACATCTATCAAGAACAGGAGGAGATATGAATTTGGATAACTTTGCATAATGCAATCAATTTCATCGTGTGCAGCAATCCTATTCAATGCGGGAATAAAACAAGAACAAGAGATAAATAAACCAAGCTCGAAACATTTTTGTCCAAAAAAGTGAAGGTTACATTAATCATTGATATATGTATTTATATAATTGAATATTGAATACGTAGATACAGTATGATAACGCTTTGTTCTGATTAAAATAGATTAAAATTAACAAATATAGGTTTGCTATGGGCAGGAAACATATATTTAAAACGACATTATTTGGGGTAACTAATGGGCCGCGACACATAATAAGAGGGTGCTGGCATGAGACAAATGATATAATAAATTGAATAGATTTTCTATTAAACATCGGGCCGTATTCTCGTACTAAACACGGTTTTAGCTTAAAACCGTGTCTAACTAAACGCGTGTCTGACTTAAACGCGTGTTTATCTTTTAAACAATGTGTTTAACAAAACACGGTTTTATACTTAGCGAATCTCGTCCCCAGAGTTGTCATGCGTTATTGTATACAGGTATTTATTTTTGTTGTGGCCCTAATGGATTACAATAGATATCAGCCGAATACCTCAAAAGCATGTGTATTTTAATACTACACGATCTGAACGTCAGCTTGCAGCAGGCACGGTTGAGTGATTATTCAAGGCATACAGTTGGTGTATGCGTTTTATAGTTAAACGCGCTTTAAACTACCCCCATACCCATGTTTAAAGTAAGACACGTTTAAGTGAGTTAGACGCGTATTTAAGTTAAACACATTTTCTAGAATTGCGTCTAGTTAAACCATATGTGTAAAGTCAAAGTTAGACGCGTGTTTGAACACGTGGTTCCTCACTGTGAGTTGGGGGCCTCCACATTTTGGCCTGGCCGAAGGCCCTCCCCCCTCCCCCCTCCCCCCCCCCCCCCCCCCAATAAAAGAGGTAAATCCGGCCCTGTATACAAAACCTAATCAAGTTATTCAGACTTCTCCCCAGGTATCCTTTCGCTAGGCCTAGGCCTATATTCAAAATCGACAACAAAGGGAAACATATATAGCCTATTTCTTAATATCCGGAACTCTAACCACGAAAGTTATTTCTTATTAGACCTCAAATTATCAATCGGAACTCATCAGAGCTGGGAACTAATAATATAATAGAAACTTGGGGTTTGTTTCCTGTCTGTTGTATAGCCAGCACATCGTGATTTAACCAGCTGGCATGTGTTTATTTCTGATTAGATTTTGATTTGGGACAATTTCAGCATTTTTTACATAAAACTGATTTTATTACGATGTCCGAAAAAGTTTGAGCCCAAATTGTTCTTCTTTTTTTTCATTTTTCAACAATTTTTAAATCTGCATATTTAGTGAAATTTACCAAAAATGGATCCTCTGTCTCATTTCCTTTTCATAATTTTATACACATCACATTACTAGTTCAATAGTTACAGCGCTTGATAAACTTAATTGCGAATAATTTGAACATATACTTTATTGAATCAATATTACCTCAAATTGTGAGTGAAATAATAATTGCATCATATAATATTTTATTTTATTACATTTGTGAAACAATATTGAAACTCCAATGCGATGCCGTTACCATATCATTGTTATTTTCAAATTCTAAAATCGAGGCGTTCCTGTGTATTTTAGTAATTCACCGGAACTCCGACCACACGAAGCTATAATAATCTTATATCATAATCATATCTTAATTCTAAATCGGAACTAATAATGTATTATAGGAACTAGTATTTGGTGACTTTTCCGGTGTAAATAGCCAACATTGTGGTTTGATCAGTTGCCACACGTGTTTATTTCGTTCAGATTATGTAAATGATATAATCACATGATAAGGTGGAATCCTTACGAAATACATATTAATTTGTATCATAAAGTGAAATGTTCGTTGAATAAACATGTTCTGATTTATTTATTTGGGGCGGAGTAGTATCATAAAACACATTTATTCAAATAACTGAAAATCAAGACCATCCTTATCGATCTAGTGCGCTTGTAAAATGCAATTATTGTTAATTGATTATAGGTCAATGCGTTGTTTCGAGAGAAATTAGTCAAATCAATGCACGCGCGTTGATGTTGATGTGTGCAAAATGGCACAACCCCGCCCGTAGGGGGAGTGGGCATATCAACATTTCTCTCGAGAAACAAAACATACACGGACGTACATACATTATATTGACATATTTCAATTCATATACGTAAATACAAATCATAATTGTAAATGTTGTACATAATTTTATTCTCTTTAATAACAAATAAAATCATGTTAATATCAACTTGTTCGTAACTACTAAGAGTGTATGAATTATTCGTTTATAATGGTGTGGTTTTGGATGTCAACAGGCAATTTGATTGGTTTTTTTGGCCGATCTTTAGCCGATACGCACTATATATTATGAGACAATGGTGTATGTGTATAGATTGGGGCGGGGCTAATTCATTCGAATAATAATAATACCTTCAGTACGTATGATCATCGCGTTATAAGCGTGCCCTACACAAAGTCGCCGGCATATGCGTTGTGCCTATAACGCAGCGTTGTCATGTGCGAGTGTGCTAAAGAACGCGATTAATTCGAAGCAGGAAGTTGGTAAACATCTCGCTGGATTCACCGATTTTATAAAGGGAGAAATATGTTGTTGTTTGATTAAAATAAATCTAACAAACTACGTTATTTTATGATAAAAGATCAAAATAACCAATAAGCTAAATAAGAATGAGAATAAAATATAGTTCTTAGCTGTTTTGCTATACACGATGGTCTTATAATAATGTATGGGCTGTACTATATTTAGAGTCGTGTATGGTCGCTTTATTCTCTATAAAGGCCCGTATTCTCGTACGTAGTTAAACACGGTCTAACTTTGACTTTAGACACAGCGTTTAACTAAACGCGATTCTCGTACATTTGTTTTACTTAAACACCCGTCTAACTCGCCGAAATGTGTCTAACTTTAAACATATGTACGGGGGTAGTTTTACTCGCGTTTAACTAAACTTCTGCATCAAGTGTATGTCGTGATTTTCTTATCGTGATACCGTGGTGTAAAAGGAATAAAGATTTTCTAAATGATGGACCTTTATATGAAGACAAATATTTAGTTAATACATTAACTTGTTACTCAACTTATTCACTTGTAAATTCTTTGACCTAATAGGCCTTACATTCGTTGGGTTGTTTTTTTAAAAAAGGTGTAGGCATAGTGATTGCCTGGATGTCTAAATGAATGCATAGGCCTATATGCATATTTAGATAAGTTTAGTTCAAATGTCTCATTAAATATTTGGTACTTTCTGCCACCGGCTTCATGGACATAACGGGAAGCCTATTTGTTTTAAACTAGCTGAGAACAATTAGCATAAATATGCATTATTACATTTCGTATACTCCTGTCAAGAAAGTACACTTGGAGATCAAAATATCAGAAAAAACCGGTAAAGTTGTATAATTAACAAAGAAAGTATTTAAGATATAAATAAACCAGAATTAACCAATATCTTTACAGTAACGAGTCTTGATCTATAGGCCTACAGTGAAATATAATGAAATATTATTACTAGTTGGAATATGTAAACAATAACGGGCTTATAGGTGGCGTATATATATTCCAAGAAATAGAAATAAGTAATAACTGAGTAAAATGTATATAATATTTAGGCATTAATATCACGTAGGCCTACATGTACTGTAAAAAAAAAATGAAATGAAATAAAGTAAGACATGCAAAATATGGAAATTGAACCCGTGTTAGCCTATTATAATCAATAGGATCCTGCATGTACGCCACAGCGGTTGCAGTAAGAGGCGTGTTATCGCAGTATACATTAATTAATATATCGATTTGTTTATTTCATCATTAAAAGTGTACTTTTCATGCGATATTTCCATGTGCCCCTCGCATAAATGTTATTTGTTTATGTTGCAATAGTCCTTATTTTGACAAAATAATGGTTCAAAACTGAACCACCCACCCGCCCGGCAACCACTGTGATCGACGGATAGGCCACGCCAGGTGCTATAGTATCACTAAAATACACGTGCATTTGATGCATTTGATTTATAACTACGGTATCTTATCTGGGCCACCATGAATCATAAACCTGCATGAAATTACCCTACGAGTTCCCTGGGGGACGATATTTGCGTAATTTAAAACTGTGTTTTGTTCAACGTCCTGTCTAAAAGATAGACTTGTGTTTAACTTTAGACACGAGTTTAGCTAACGACGGTTTAAGGCTAGTACGAGAATACGGCCCTATGTTTACATCCGGGGGGGGGGGGGGGGGGCAGTCAAACATAATAGTGTACACATGCGTGACCAATTTTTTTCCAGACACCCCCTAAACAAGTTTTACCCTGCAAGCAAAATTACCCCCTGAACAAGTTTTTAGCGCGCTTTCCTTGCAAATTTTGACCCCTAAACAAGTTCTTGCCAGAATATGACCCCTAAACAGAATTCCCGGGTCAGAATTCTACCGCTGTCAAAATTATAAGCTGAAATGTCAGCCCGTTGCAGTTCGTCAGGATTCTCCAGTCTCTAGCGCATATTGTGAACGCTACAAAACGACAGTCTTGGGGACGGTCTTTGCTATCTCGGTTTGCTATGGCGATTATGACGCTAGAAACGAGTGACACATATGCGTTCTCAAATTGGAAATGAGACGCTCAAAAGAAATCTCAAAAACGGGGATAACATTCTTCTGGGAACGGGGAACAAAACAAGTTACCCTAAACACGTTCGACCGGTATTTTAAGCCACCCTTTTTCTTGAAAATCAGCGTTTTTGATACCCTTAACGCGTCACTCGCGTGACGCGTCCAACACTGAAAAAACACCCCTTTTTACGCGTTTTTTTGGTCACGCATGTGTACACTATTATGTTTGACTGGCCCCTCCCCCCCCCCCCCCCCCCCCGGGTTTACATACTCTGTTCATCTTTATGTAGAAATGTAAAATGCGCCCCCAGTGTTTCTATTCAGATTAACTCAACATATTTGTCAATCATGTAAATGTAAAGAAGATGCACCTCAGATGAATCCTTTCAGAAAGAAAAACAATGACTCAAAGAAGAGCATAACAGTAATTACCTGGGACTTATATTAATTATATATATATTATATTAATAGTCTTAGGTAATTACGGTGTGCTTTTTGTTACGACGCACGTAAACGTTTAACAAACAAATAGCACACTTGTTAAGTTTTAAAGCTAACTAAGATAGATAAGCTTACTATTTAGGAATATTTTAAGCACATCAATAGAAAAGGAATCACTTTCCATTTGTAAAATTCCATTTATTATCATAATATCTTGACATTAATATGTAACGAAAGAGAATCTGTTATATATATGTTCATCGTATTCCATGAAATTACAACAGAACTAACTTCCATAAAAGTGTCACATTGTATTTAAGATAGAAATGTTACATACATTATATTGTCATGTTGTCATGTCCTTGATTGCAACAAACGGCGCGTTTGTTTAACAGATGTCGCGTAAAACGATTGATATACAAGGGTTCGTAGGCTCCTAGATAATTGAATAAATATTAGATATAAGGATTGTACTAAACAGCTGCTATATAACACTCCGACCGATTAAAATCCTCGTGATATGCTCACGCGTTTATGAACTCGCCTCCCAATAGGGTGGTGCTGTTACCTTTTTTAGTTTCATGCTGTCATTTTCCTCAAATATTTTTAAAACCACCAAAGCTATCTCAACAAATTTGGTATCATTTTAAAGCCCTGATAACAAGCTATCTGCCTGCAAAATGACATTGGTATAGCTAATACAGAATGGGAGATACAGCGGATTGATGTTTGGGGACCAGGGGTGGTGCTGGAAGGGGTGCCGCCGGAAGGGGTGCTGCCTGTACAAACTCAATAGGGATAATCCCATGTTTTGTTCTTTTTACAATAACTAGTCATCCCCTTATGTTACAAACACCATTCTGGTCCCATTTTGAAGGATAATTAGTAGTCTTTAAGTATGTGGTTCAACAGACTTGTCAATTATTTGTAACAACTATTTTTTTTTTTTTTTTTGTTCAGCGCACTGGGGTCTTGCGACGGAGTGCGCTTAATAAGCATGGTTTATTATTATTATTAACTAATTAATTATGGATAAGACCATGAACATCAGCTTTCTTCCTATTCGCTACACAGTCGACATGAATAATCAGCCTCAATTTACCGGATTTATAAAAATGACTACAACATAAAAAGTTTTCAACCAACCTATGATAGCAAAAGTATACATTTTTGGAATGCTTGTAACTAGAAGAATTCAGAAATGCAGGTAATATCAGGGAATGGTTCATCCTTAAACAAATATTTCTGAAAATTCTAAAAATATATAAAATGAAAATTGGAGATATTCACTAGCCGGTATAATTACCATACCGACGTAGTAACTTTGACAATTATATATCATCTAATGGGTAATTTCATGAGGAATTCAAATATGTAAAGTAAATAATGATAGGGTAGGTATAAAAAATATATGGACCTCAAATTAAAAATTAAAAACTCTGATATTCTTCCGAACATTTTCGATCATACCATTTTAGTTCTTGGTCGTACTCTAATTTCAATGGCATATTTGGTTTCCTCATGCAATTTCCCTTCAGAAAATGTATATTTTTACTACCGGGGGGGGGGGGTAATACAAGGAAATATAAATATGTAAAGTTAAAATCATGTTGCGAAAGCCAAAATCTGTGTGTAACGCGAAAGGAGGCGAGCTTAAAACACATGACCATATCTATGCTAATCCTTTCCCATTTCTAAAGCGCGTAATATGCAATTACTGATTATATTAAAAGCCTATATTGAATTAATACTAATAGATTCTAACTTTAAATTATCTAAACTCATCATTACCCTTTTATTAGCGTATGGTGTTGTGTTGTTCAGTGAACTTCTTTGCAATATAATTGGAAACAATTTTTTGTTTTAGCCCAAAATCGCTCGTATTAGCGATTTAAATTGTTTTTAATAAAAATATAGAACTTGTAACGTACTTCACACCTTACTAATCAGACTTCATTATAAGTAATTTGTCAATGTGTGATTTACTTCCTATATTTATAAACAAAGAAATCCTTGAACTAATCAACCTCAATATCAAGGTGTCTATCTGTAATCTCGAGGTACAAAGATGTGAAAACCAACTATAGTCAAGTATTTATCATTGTCATTGATAGATATATCATTAACTGTTTACCGCATTGATATGCCCATAATCTCTAGTAAAACAAACACGGTAATTAATTAGATTACAACTGACCATAGACCATAATTTGACAGGCGTATCTCGCACTGCACTTAGTAAATTCATTCACATACTATTAATCCTTTTTTTAAAGAATTATAACATTTTCTTATTAATAATTATAATTTTCATATTTTTTTGACTTATTCTTTACATTTGTTTACTTATTCTTAACTTTATTTATTCTTTACCAAGTCATCATGCAGCAGGGATTGCCCCTTTCTCACGTTTGCTTTACCATGATGCTCTGCGTGACTAACGTAGGGCGGATATCCGCGTACTTCCCTTATAGCCATTCCCCTGAGATATTCAAAAGCATTCAAGTTTTACCCAACGTTTTATAAGATTTAAAAGTCATGACATTTTGAAATCTAGGCCCCTATGTCAAACTTATGAATGTTTTGTTTCACACACCTGGAAATGACGCTAGAATATTAAAAGGGAAACAACACTAGGAAATGAGTCGGGGAATCCATTTTTGGTTATCAAATTTCTCTAAAATTCTGATTTTGTTGTTGTTGGAATTTCCGAAAATGCATACTTTTATATAGGCCTACCTCACATTAATACTAATAGTTCAACAATTACAGCGCTTGATGCTTTTTCGGGGTTAACAGCTCTTGTGATTTGTATCAAGACTAAAGTTGTGCATTGAATGCAGTTGCTGCGCCGAATGGGTTATTCATGTCAGTTATCAACGCTAAAACCAGAATGATTTGTTTTTAATACTATTAAAGCAGATCATGATGTGTTTAATGAAATAAATTATACGTTTTTGGACGAGTCCTTTAGGAAAAAACATCAGCGCTCAGAACACATTGAAAGGCATTCAGCGAGTGATAATATACTTCTTTGTGTACTGATGAGCTGTGATATGGTGGGTTTTTCTGAAAGGTCTTGTCCATCTTCCAGAACATACCATTCCTTTCATTAAAACATATCATCATGAGTTACTTTGAATAGAAAAACATGAGTTTGAGAACTTTTAAGTTCTCAAACTCATGATATAGGCCTACTTATACTTATAACTCGAGGGCTCATAAACAGAAGGCTTCATCTCCATTTTTTTCAAATATGAGATTTTGGTATCAGAATGTTCAGAAAGAAATTCTCTTTCCATAGCACACATCATTATCTCTATAACTATAACACAACTCCTTTAAAAGATATAGCCAGTACCACAAGGCCTCATCTGTATCTCCCCAATGTGTTTACAAATCTTTAATCATGTTCTCATGTTAATAGCCTTTTTCTCAAACTGGTCAAAATGGAGATAAAGCCTTTTGTTTCTAAGCCCTCGAATTATGTACTTTTGTGTACTCAAATCCAACTCAACCTAGTTATAAGTTACTTATGAACACGAGTAAAATATGACTATGTTGCATTATTTTTATGACTGATTCTGGTTTTCTTGAACAGTTGTTTCTTTTTTCATTATTCTTTATTTCTTTTTTTATTAATAATCCATGATATTCAAAATACATAAATACGAAAGGATAAGCTCGATGTTAAGTAACGATTTATTTATTTATTTATTTAATTATTTATTTATTTATTTAATTTATCATAAGATATGATATTCAATATAAATTAATACGAAAGGATAAACTCAATGGTAAGAGAATCCTTATAATCAGTACTACATGTTTTTTCACATAATTGGTTTACTTCTTAAATAACGCACTTTGCATAAACATTACTTTCACCCACCAGATCCGCCTACATTCTATTAATTTCCTTTTACCATGTTTACATGTTTACTAGAAAACGCCTACACTTAGTTACAATTATTTTATTCAGAGGCCACCGCCATCCCTTTACTTTGTAATTTGTTTCAACAGTAATGTTCCGCTCTGCGTCTGGCAACACATTTTGTAACTCTCTCCTTATAAGGATATGGACACAATATCTTAATAATATCTTATAGATTTATGATTTATGTCGGATATACCTTTCAAAGTATATGCCTATATAGATGTGTTACAACAGAACTGTAAAGATATTCTTCCCATGCAGTGCTGGCAATTCTTGCGTAATGGTGTTCCTATTCCCACCTCCTCTTTTATTACAATCCTGCGGGGAGGGGGTTATGGGGCGTTTTTGGAGAGTTGAAGAAAAACAACAACATGTTGTTAACATTTTCAGAGAAATCGAAAACTCCTTAACAATTTAATCAAACGTAAACAATTTCAAAACATTTTATGAAATCTTGTTACAAGGCCAAACAACTCGACACCTTCTACCTGAGACTAACATTCTTAAATGGTCAAAACCCCGTTATAGTCTCAGCTTGTACCCTAGCCTAAGGCCCGACCCTTTTAACCCCCCTCTCGCCAATACGGAAAAAGACCAAACCAACCACCATATCCATACCCCCAACCAGATGTATAACCACTCATTTGTCAACATTTTAAACTTTAGGTGACCCACGTTTTGCGACATCAAGCTATGACAACAAAATGTCACATCTTATTTTAGAAATTTCAGATCCCGGCGCTTTTATCATGGATATGATCTCTTTCGACATACAATCCGGCGAATAAATATAGCCTTCTATTATTGAGGTTGCCAGATCTTTTAATATTTAACATATTTCTTTTTGTAAAGATATGTTTGTTCACCTGTTGCCTTTTTGTTAGTAATACAGGGTGGTTCAATAAAAGGTTGACAGTTTTTAAGCCATTTTTTTTTTGATTCTGTAGATTTTAAACAAATCTTTTTCAATATTTATCAACTATATGATCTTGACCGTCTATGCTGAAAATATTGTTACAAATAACCCTACGGTTGCAAAATAACGATATTTTCAGCATAGATGGTCAAGATCATAATATAGTTGATAATATTGAAAAAGATTTTTTTAAATCTACAGAATTTCAAAAAAAATGGCTTCAAAAAACTGTCAGTGTTTTATTGAACCACCCTGTATAATGGCATTGAGTATTTGCTCTGTCGTCCGATATCATTAAAGCTTGATTCTCCGACCATCATTCTAGTCAGTCCACTGAACCAATTTTGCTAGACGACGGTGGACACGAACGGCCGTTAATTTTGAATTTCCGTTGGTTTCAATGTAACAATGGATTTTGATTATATGACCCCATAAAATTCATCACACGTTGGAACTAAATTATTTCATCCTTAATCCACTGTGGGTGGCTAACCATCCGCAGTGTCAGTATCATTTTTTTAATTTAAACCGTGTTAAGCGTTCGTCCCATTCACTTGATCACGTAACCTCGTTCGCATATTTTAACCTAAATATTCGTGAATACGCCCGTGTCCAGCGTCGTCTGGATTTTGCAGTCGTATTGGTACCTCAATCTTAGTATTGAACCGAACCCCCCGATATCTTCAGATTGGAGTAAGATTATTTGAATTCGTAATATTGTGAAATTCTGCTACAGAACCGAATAACTTCAGATCCGTAGATATAATTAAATAATTAAAAACCGCAAATTCAATGGCCCGTATTCTCGTATGTAGTTGTTAAACACGGTTTTAAGCTAAACACGCGTCTAACTTTAACTTTAGACACAGCGTTAACTAAACGCGATTCTCGTACATTTGTATTACTTAAACACGCGTCTAACTCGCCGAAATGTGTCTTGAACTTTAAACATGGGTACGGGGGTAGATTAACTCGCGTTTAACCAAACTTCTGCATCAAGTGTATGTCGTGATTTTCTTATCGTGATACCATGGTTTAAAAGGAATAAAGATTTTTTAAATGATGGACCTTAATATAAAGACAAATATTTAGTTAATACAATAATTAGTTTATTTATTTATTTATTTATTTATTCACGGTTTAAAAATAGCCAGCAGGCAGCATAAGCTGAAAAAGCCGGCTTTTCAGCCCATTCATTTGTAAATTCTCTGACCCAATAGACCTAACATTCGTTGGGGTTTTTTTCTTCAAAAGGTGTAGGCATAGTGATTGTCCGGATGACTTTATTATGAAAGCATAGGCCTATACATATTTAGATAAGTTTAGTTAAAGTGTCTCATTAAATGTTTGGTACTTTCTGCCAACTAGCTGAGGACAATTAGCATAAATTGTCTTCATTAAATTTTGTATGCTACTGTCACGAAAGTACACTAGGAGACCAAAATATCCGAAACAAATAACGTTGTGTAATTAACAAAGAAAGCGTTTAAGATATTAATAACCTGAATTAACCAATGTATTTTATTACTCTATAACGAGTCTTGATCTATATAGACCTGCAGTAAAATTAAAGAAATAATTAATACTAATTGGATTATGTATTACCATTAACAATAACTGGCTTATTATAGTGGCGTAATATATTGCAAGAAATAGAAATATGTAATAGTAAAATGTATATAATATTTAGGTATTAATATCACTACATACTTCATTTTTTTTAAATGAAATAAAGTAAGACATGCACAAAATGGGAATCGAACCCGTGTTCGCCGATAATAATCAATATGATCCTGCATGCATGCCACAGCGGTTGCAGTTGTAAGTGACGTGTTATCGCCGTATACATTAATTAATTGATCGATTTGTTTATTTCATCATTAAAAGTGTGCTTTGCATGCAATATTTCCATGTGCCCCTCGCATAAATGTTGTTTGTTGTGTGCAATAGTCCTTATTTTGACAAAATAATGGTTAAAAACTAAACACCCACCCGATCGGTAACCGCTGAGATCCAACGGATAGGCCACACCAGGTAGTCCCATTAGTGACCTAAAGAGCTTGCTACCTACAGGGTGAGTCAAAAAGAAGTTTACCCGGATTGGTGAGGTTTTAAAAAACAAACAAATGACACTCGAGAGTTCAGTAAAGCATATATGTAACAAGCATTCTCTCCTGCTTATTAGGAAAAAAGAATGGCACAAATTGATCATTGCTAAGAGGAGTTATGCCTATTTTAATAAAGGTACTCATTTTGCAAGCTGTCCACAAAACAAATGTAAAGTAAGCATTTTAGCTGTGTACTTACCTACAAACATGAGCGTTTTCAGTAAAACAGGCATAACTTCTCTTAGGAATGATTAATTTGCTTCATTTATTTTCTCTTATAAGCAGCAGAGTATGTTTGGTAAATGAATGCTTTACTGAACTTTTAAGTGTCATTTATTTGTTTTGAAAAACATCACCAATCTCGGTCAATAGGGAAGTACGCAGCTAAAATGCATACTTTACATTTGTTTGGTCAGGTATTTCGTGGACAGCTTGCAAAATGAGTACCTTTATTAAAATAGACATAACTCCTCTTAGCAATGCTCAATTTGTGTCATTTTTTTTCTCCTAATAAACAGGAGAGAATGCTTGTTAAATATATGCTTTACTGAACTCTCGAGTGTTATTTGTTTGTTTTTTAAAACATCACCAATCCGGGTAAACTTCTTTTTGACTCACCCTGTATAGTTTAGTGAGGCATGAACGATAGTATAGCCACCATTGGATCTACACGCCAGGTACTATAGTATCGCTAAAATACATGTGCATTTGATATGTTTGATCTTTAACTACGGTGTCTTATCTGGGCCACCATGTATCATAAACCTGCACGAAATTACCCAACGAGTTCCCTGGGGACGATATTTGCGTAATTTAAAATCGTGTTTTGTTAAACACGTTGTTATAAAGATAAAATCACGTTTAAGCTAGACACGCGTTTAGTTAGACACGGTTTTAAGCTAAAACCGCGTTTAGTACGAGAATACTTCTTGTTTGCAACACGAGGCTAGCCTCTTCTTATAAAAGTATCCTAGGCCCGACATATATTTAGGCCATTTACAAGTTACATTTACAGACATTTAACAGGCAATATAACTGCATATAATACGCTCAATATTCATGCTATTTACTCTCTTATTTTTATTTCCTGCCCATAAACGTACCCAGACATGAACTCTTAACCCGTTACAGTTTGTGTACGTAACATACATTTCCTTACAGTCTGTCGCGACAGTATCAATTATCTCACAGTTATAAGGATTTCTTTAAACGTGGATAAAGTTTGTCGTTTTGTAAATCCTGAAGTTGCCACCAGTAACTCACATTGACCTAGTTTGCTCATAAGTTTCGATACTACATTGTGGTTCAATAAAACGTTGACAGTTTTTTGAAGCCATTTTTTTGAAATTCTGTAGATTAAAAAAAAAATCTTGTTCAATATTCATCAACTATATGATCTTGATCTAGATTGAAATGGGACAGACTTTGTTCAAATATTGTGCAAACGTAAGTTATTTGTAACGATATTTTCAGCATAGATGGTCAAGAGCATATAGTTGATGAATATTGAAAGAATTTTCTTTTAAAAATCTACAGAATTTAAAAAAAATTGAATCAAAAAACTGTCAACGTTTTATTGAACCACCCTGTATTTTAGATGTGTATCTCTCTTAAAATAGGAGCGCAGTACCAAATTAATATTATTTGGAAAGAAAAACTTGTAGTCCCCCTGCAGTATACATGCAGGACTCCTCCAAGTAAGGATATAAGTCCGTAGGACTATGGCTTCTAGGGACAGGAGGATTTACATTACTAGAAATTATAGTCCGGTGTTCCTAATTTTACACATCCGTGTGCTATTAATCCTAGGACTTCTAGTCTATACGGACCATATATTAATATAGGACAATATTATTCAGTGTTAACCTATAGGTTATTGTAAAACCCACAGGTGAGTGTAAATCAAGAATCACGTGGAGTCGGCCTGCGTTCAGGAAAAAATGATGCCATTTTATAGCCAAAAAATTCGAAGTTTGTTTACCGCTTTTTCAAAAATAAGGACTATCATGACATTACAAACATATTTTGGGCGAGGGGCGCATACAAACATTGCACCAAAAAGCACAATTGTAATAACAAACACAAGCACCCGATGGATACAATTATATACAATTATAACACATCTCTTAACACAAATACTTCCGTGGCGTGGACACCTTGTCCTTCGCTTGTTAACCGCGGAACCCCGGTTCGATTCCCAGACCACGCACGGCACGATATGCTTTTTTTATTTCGTTCTTCTAGTTCTACCCTTCCACTCACAATAATGTTGAAACTTGGCTTTATCAGTTTTTAATTAATAAAAACAATAATAAGTTTATGTATTTAGTCATTATTTAAGATTCTTAGACAATTAGTACATTTTGGTCAAAATATGACCCAAAGTCGGTGCGATTAGTGTTTGAATGGGCAAAAGGAGTTGATCTAAATTTTGACTTAAAAAAATCACCAAATTGCATGAATGGATTTTCAAAAATATAAAATCTTTCAGCTTATGAGGGGTCACATTCCACTTCAAATAGACACCCCCCTGGGCATGGCAAGCGCAATTTGGTCATTCAACATTAGCGAATCATCCTCTCCAATGTTCACAACAAATTTACGCTACTGCTAGTATCGACTGACTTGTGGCATAAAACGTTATGCCCCAACTTACTCTTGGGTCCGGTCAGGTATAACATTTAGCGTAAATTACCCGCCAGTTACTACAGTGCAACAGAGCATAAAGTTCCAAAAGTGCATGTTATTGAAATTACGCTCTAATTCAAAAAGACAAGGAGACTATATCATATTATAGAATACAGCTTGGTGATTTAATGTCATAGAAAAAAAATGGTTTGACCTTATTTGCATATAATTAGCATATTATAAAGAAATACATTACAAATTTGCTTTTTGGAATTTCCAGCAAAAACTATAAATGCTATTAACACCAAAGTTACAGGAAATGAAGTTCCCATCATTGCCAACAATACTGTCTGAGAAAAAGTTCACATTTATCTTTACTTTTAACAAAAACCCAAAATCTGTCTTAATTAAGCTTAATTAATGACCAAACTCGTTGAAATTATTAAGTAATACTGTGTATCCAAACCAGACTTGCATGGTATCAAATTAAAGGTAAAGATGTGCTTAAAAGAATGGTCTGAGCAGATAATTCAATATCCCTTTAGTATTTAAAATACCGTCCTCCAAACATTTAGTATGTTTAAAAAGAGAAAAAACCACGTGTAACCACTATTTCATACAACTGTACACAGACTTGGCAACAGTCTATTAATACTTGTGCAGCCATGCACGCAAACAATGGAAGGAATATTCAAGGACATGACAACGCTAAGGGATCAATGGTTTAAAATTCGCGCTGAAAGAAATTTGCCAGTGTGCAGTCAAGAGTTTAAGCATAATGCATGTATGTTACTTTAGGTGACCGTGTGCTGACATGCATGGGTGTACAAACAGGTATCGTGTTAAAGGCCTGCACTAAGTCTAAATAATAATAAAAAGTTTAAATAGTCAAGGCCATGAAAGGAAGTAGGCAGTAGCTGGTTGGATTAGCGTGTATGGATAATCAAGTATTGGCCAATCCGAAATCAGGTTTAATAAGAAATGTAACAATGCTGATAATCATACAAGGACACGAAATAGCACTTTAAAACAAAGCTGTTTTAATGATGTATGATACACATACTTAGGATTGAAATGTTCATTGTTGTACAATAATCAGGAGGCACTATATTTATAATTCAATATTTGGAACTTTATGCTCTGTTGCACTGTAGCCTAGTAGCTTACCCCGCATTGGCGCTCTCAAAATTTTGGGTTACGCCTCAGTTACTAGCGAGGTAGCGCTATTCTTCAGCTACCCGTCATTGGTGCACTCGGCCGATTATATCTCATGCCACACCGGCATATTTCATCTGGGCATTTTATTATACTCAACCCAGATATGTAAGTACATGATTTACTAGCAAACCCTTTCACTAAAGTCCATAGGCTGTTAATTGGATTTCAACCTAACATAGTTGTTACTGGCAGTTTCATGTGACAATCATCAGACAAACTGAAGCTGTGTGTACAGAACTATTATAGTCATATCATTATATCGCACACTTGACCCAATACTTGACCCTATAATGCATATATTAGTGCATTTTGAGTTGTGAAAAAAACTTGGGCCAGACAAGAAAAAAATGACGATACATCAAAGGCAATGAGTTTGTATTTGTGCTTATGTCTACATTTTGACACAAGATCGGAGCGTTTGTTATGGGTGGAGTCTCTTAATTGGTACAGTCAGAATATGATACTTCTCGGCAAGGCAATAGATTGCAGCGCTTGTTGGCTGGGTTGTACACTGCAAAAACTCCAGTGTTGAATTTAACACCATGGATGTCTCTATAGGACCGGTGTAAAGTGGTCCGGTCCTATAGTGAAAGTGGTCCGGTCCTATAGTGACACACATGGTGTTAAATTAACACCGGAGTTTTTGCAGTGTAGGGCGTTGCCTTCTGAATGATGGACCCTCTGATGTTGTACGATTGCCTTTATCTTTTAAGTTCCAGACGTATTTAGATCATTTGTAACTTCTATTTATAGTAATGTTCAAATCATGTTTAACTTATTTATCATGTACCTGAAAGAAACAAGCTGCCTGATTCTTATTTACCCGTGTCCTCTGTTAATTCTTTTCGCCGACTTTGACCATTTCTTTTTATACATCTTGTTTCCTTTGAATTTATTTTCTTTTTCTTTTCTTTTTTCTTCTTTTTTTGCTTCAAAGAATCTGAAACCGTCAGGGAAAAAATTGTAGTACTTAAAAGTGCAAATGCATCTTGGGGAATTCATAATTCTGATATTCAGCAAATCTCCACCCAATATTCCCCTTGTATCTACACTGTCCATTAACAGAAACCTACGAAATGTCGAGGGAACATCCGTTGAAATCAAAACCATGACGTTAGTTCGATATACCCTGCATTCATTGCATTATACCTGTTGTCGCGGTGGATTACTCTATACAGGGTGTATCAAAAAAATTAGGACTCTGTTTCATGACGGTATAATTTTTATTATAATCATTGGACCATGACCAATTTAGTCTCAATGTAAAGCCCAATTAATTATTATGATATCCTGAAAATATAACATCAATCCGATCCAAAATAAGAAAACTAGCGTACTTTGCGTAAACCATGTCATTTACTGGTTTGTACAATGGGATATACATGTACAGACCAGTAAAAAACATGGTTTACGTTTCAATACGTTATAATAATTGTCAACATAGTAAATAATCTATCAGTCAATAGCAAAGTTTAGTTTGGTAATCTATTTTATTCTGGCACAAATCAATACTGGCTAAAAAAGCCGCAAAACAGATGCATGCATATTCTGTGCAAATTAAACAAGTTTGTTAAACAGTTCTCGAACCGACCACCGTGGATGGTTCATTGAGTTACAAATCGAGCACTTCATGTTACTCGACTGTTACTGTGTGAATTCCCATTGTACAAACCAGTATTGACATGGTTTACACAAAGTACGCTAGTTTTCTTATTTTTCATCGGATTGATCTCATATTTTCAGGATATCATAATAATTAATTGGGCTTTACATTGAGACAAAATTGGTCATGGTCCCATGATTATAATAAGAATTACAACGTCATGAAACAGAGTCCTAATTTTTTTGATACACCCTGTATAGGTGAAACACTTTGTTTCGATGAACAATCATCTATAATATAAAATGTAAAAAGAAGAATCCAACGGAGCCAGGAACAAAACACACCAAGGATCAGAAAACTGATACAAGAGGATATCTCGAAAATGTAAAAATGCTAAGAGTAAAAGCAAGATACACCAACAGGGTGTGGGGAAACAGGTTATAACAAGGGAGAATAACGCGATAAAACAGATAAATAACAAAAACAATAACACATGGAAATGCACTGGGACAAGCAATAAAAATTGCTATGCAATGAAACAACAAAGATATATGGTAACAAACAACAATTGTTACCATATATCTTTGTTGTTTCATTGCATAGCAATTTTTATTGCTTGTCCCAGTGCATTTCCATGTGTTATTGTTTTTGTTATTTATCTGTTTTATCGCGTTATTCTCCCTTGTTATAACCTGTTTCCCCACACCCTGTTGGTATATCTTGCTTTTACTCTTAGCAATCATCTATAACTTTATTCTTAAACCCTTTTTCACACCGAGCTTATTCGTCGACGTGCATATTACATATCTTACGAAAATGTCATTTTATTATAATCCTACAGGTTATTTCCTTGGCATCAGGATCCGTCACATTTTCCTTCAAACTCAGAAGATTCAGTAACCCTTCGGGTCAGGAACTGGATGGTGATTGTTGTGATAATGTGGTAGGATATTGCAGTAATGCGTGTGACAACAGATTCGTCATATGTCTCCATAGCATCGACAGGTAAAGTGCATTGTTTCATATATTTATAAGATACGGTAGTAAACAATGAGGTGTTATGTAGGTTGCTTCAATGTAATCCCAGCATGCAGTAAAAAAGCACTGTGCACTGAGATAATTCAACACCTGATTATGCGGATTTCCATTGAAATGTACAGAAATATCATGGTCTATTAGAGTAATGCCTTGATTAGAGGAACTAATAATTGAGAATCTTCATATCTGTAGCAATAATGAATTGGGATTCTATTTCTCGATACAGTGATACCAAACAAGTTGAATAAAAGTCTCACTGATTAGTTCCTCTAGTGGACCATGATATTTCAATGCAAATCAGGTGTTGAACTGTCTCCATCAACACCATAGTCACAGTGCTTTTCTACTGTATGCTGGGATTGCATTGAAGCAACTAATACCTATTGTTGGTTGGGAGATCTGATTAAGCGCGACCATCCATCTATGAATTGGGGTTCAGAACATGTTTCAATCCGTAACGTATTTGATTTGATTTGACTTATAATGCGTGGTTTCTGAGAATTATAACCGTGACCATGGTGATGACTTACAACAGTAATGTCATTCTGAAACTGTTCCGGACGACTACTCAGGCATCCTCATCGTCACTCAGATAGTGCAATGGATAGTGTGACCCCTTTGCAGAACAGAGTTGACAGAAACTAAAATACCTAATATAGTCTGTTTTGACGGTAGGAAGTCCCAGTTTACAATGATTGAAGGCACTGGTCTGACGGATACCTTCGAATTCATCTATGTGAACAAAGCCTGAGACGCCGAATACTTGCAAATCAATACCCGGGATTGATACCAACCCTCATAAGCTGTTATAAGAAGCATGACGCGTTGAAATGAACGAACACAACCATCTTCCTTTTCAGCAACTCAAGAATGAGAACTAATTTAGATAATATAGATAATTATCGATTTTGCTTTTAAATTCATTGGTGTTTTTTTTTCTTCATGTTTTTTATTTTTTGATATGCAGAACAACCGACTTCGAAAGATGCACATACGGGAAGGCTAATACCAACCAAGTATCTGGCTTAAAATCGTTCAATTTCCCGTCAGTTTTACCAAGAGCAATCAGTAATCCTTTGGTAAAGCACATCAATAGTTGGCCGGTAAGAAAATACAAAACATGTACGATGAATCCAAATGATATCATATTTATAGTAATACAGAGTGAGTCCGAATGATTTGGACTCAAGTTTGCAGATTTTATTTGGCAATTGATGTATCGGAGTGGGTTAAACCCGTCTCTTCTCTTCCACGGTATATTTAATTTCTCAAATTATTGGCTTTAATTATGAGTTATGTTATTTATATTAAGTTGTCACACTTTTCAATCTGTACACTGAATAAGTTTGACCGCGATCTTTGTTTACAATGAACAAGTTTAGAATCCACAGGCAAACTGAACTGCGAAGCTATTTTGTTAAAGTGAATTGCTCCTTTATGAGAGTCAATTTTAATTGACTCTCATAAAGGAGCAAACACTCATCACGCCTGGCAATCAATAAAGTATGAATGAATCTATAGACACATGACAATGAGTGACATCTTTTTATCTTGCATAATTTTAATATTATTTGGTGAACCGTAACACTGTGGCAAGGGTGTGCCTCTCAGCTTGCCGATCGGGTCCACTTTTAAATTAAAGTTTAGTCAGCATAGAATTGATGGCGCTATACTGATAAGGCGTGATTGTAGCAGACGATGGTAGACACGAACGGTCGTTAATTTTGAATTTCCATTACTTTCAATGTAACAATGGATTTTGCCCGGGATTTTGATTATATGACCCCATAAAATTCATCACACGTTGGAACTAAATTATTTCATCCAAAAATCGCTGGAGTTGGATAACCAACTCCAGTGTCAGTATCATTTTTTGACAGCAAGCTGTGTGTAAATCTACCGCGTGCACAGCGCCACCAATTCTATGCTGACTAACACGCCGGTCACCGACGCATTCCAGACGATTATCATAATTTATTCAAATATTCAAAAGGACCGTTTTCGCTACGTACGTTAGTATAGGACTTTCCTATCCCAAAATTAATAGTATCCCTGACTGTGGCCAAGAGTAATTTCTCTTCAATATGATATCATAGCAAACAAACAAACCTATAACATATATGTATGATCTGATTTACACTGAATCTGCTCATGGTTTATATATTATATTTATTCTATTAACTTTGGTCTAGATCATTCTTAGTCATCCTGCTGCAAGTGTTATAATTGATGTGACTTAAATTCTCGTGTTTTAAGATCCTTCCTTATTTGAATAACACATATAATATATTTGAATAACACATATATAAGTTTTAATTGGGATTCAACTTCTTTTTTATATTATATTGGCCAGATCACATTAATATGCATGGCTGTATCAAGGTGCAAGTCAGACGCCATTCAGCTGTTAATATCATCAACACATGTTTGGCACTGTTTGTTTGGGGGAAAGCCCTGTTGGCACTCGGGTTGGCACTATGCTAAGCAATATGCTAAGCATTCTGGATTACACATGAAATGTTCTTTGACATTTGATAATGCTGAAAATAGAAAACAATGCTAATTATAAACAAGAGATCTCGTACGAATCTATAATTTACTACGAATTGCAAATCCTACTTTCTATTTTAAAACTATCTATGACTAATGTTACTACTTCTACTTTCAAGATCAAGGAAGCAACGGTTGATCTATCCACTTATATATTGTGTACTAACAACAAAATACATCGGTAGCGCTCTTTCATCAACAGGGTCAAGTTATAGATGAGGTGACATTTGTTGACATTTAGGACGCCCTCTGTTGGTTTGAGACAAAACACACCGGGCAAGAGTTCCTATAGTTTACATAGGCCAGATCAGGTTTTCTAACTAGATTGTGGTGTCACAGCAAATTGTTATCAAAACTGTCTTTAAACTTGCTTAGGAATGCTATAAACTATCGCATTTCACACAAAAAACTAAAACTAAATGAGTTTTACAATTCATTAGAAAGAAATTTCATGTTGTCTTCATTAACTTTACTCTATATTCTGCCTGGAGGGAAACAACAGATGGTGTCCCATTTGTAAATACATGACGTCATAGGTAACCTCATCTATACAGAATCAGATATTAACAATAGTCAAAAGCTGCAAGTATATAGAAGAAAAACTATAAGGTTGCAGGAATACTAAGACGAAAATGCAAAAAGAGGTCATTTCTTGCTTTGGTATACACTATCTACTCTAGCCTATTTGTGTTATTTGGGGCGTGACTACTCATCAGCAAGTACTTATATAATATTGAATAGCTTTGAGGGTGATACAAGGATATTTTTATAGCGAGTGCAATATATTCTTGTATCACCCGAAAATAAGACATTCAATATCATTATTATTATTTATATAAAGACTGTTTTGATCAAAACTGAATAAGTTAGCCCGAACTGACCTTCTGTGCGGATATAGACTCACACGCACATCTTCTGCGCCGCACCAAAAATATTGGACGGCAATATTTTTTAAATATTGGACGCACATCCGGGAACTTGGTGCACAATGCTCAATACGCACTTTTATTGTATCGTTTGGAAGGCCCATATAAATAATAATATTGTTTATTTATGACCAGAGTATAATACCGCATGTGATAAGATGACGTTTGTTTGCATATCTCAGCGCAAAGGTAGACGTTTTGAGAAATTAAAATACTTATGAAAAGAAAAAACGCTCGGTTACCCATAGAATATTCAATAGCATGTTTACTTGTCCCTAAAAGTCACATTTCCCCAATTACTGGAACATTTTGATTAATTGTAATCTTTATTTTCAATAAAAAGAAAGCCTCTTTATTTGAAATAATTTTAAAAAATGGTGTTTTCATGCGTGAATAGCAAATAGTCAATAATCAATGGGCCGTATTCTCGTACTAAACACGGTGCCGTATTCTCGTACTAAACACGGTTTTAGCTTAAACCGTGTCTAACTAAACTTGTGTTTAACTAAAACGCGAGTTTAGTATCTTTTAAACAACGTGTTAAACTAAACACGGTTTTAAACTCGGCGCATCTCGTTCCCAGGATGGTTGTGCATACAGGTATTTATTTTTGTTGTGGCCCTAATAGGTTACAATATAAATTATCGACTGAATACCTCAAACGCACGTGTATTTTTAATACTACACAATCTGATCGGCAGCTTACACCGGGCACGGTTGAGTAATCATTCAAGGCATACAGTTCGTGTATTTGATTAGTTAAACGCGCCTTAAACTACCCCATACCCATGTTTAAAGTTAGACACTTTTCAGTGAGTTAGACGCGTGTTTATGTAAAACAAATGTACGAGAATCGCGTTTAGTTAAACGCTGTGTCTAAAGTCAAAGTTAGACGCGTGTTTAACTTAAAACCGTGTTTAACTACGTACGAGAATACGGGCCATTGTGTCTACCATTCACGTCAATAACTTCCCTGTTTCGTTGAAAAGTGTCACCTTTTCGCAAAACTTTTTTGGGATTGTGTAGGATCTTTTAAAGTACCACTTTTTCTGAAAGCATCATTTTGGGGAATATGACTTTTGTGCAAAAAAGGCAAACATATTGAACAGAATAAACTGTCTGTGGGTAGCCTGGCGTTCTCCCTTGTTATAGTTGTTCCAATCTCTCAAAACATTTAATTGTGTGTGGATTTATGCAACTAAACGTGACCTAGTTTTAGGGGGTGGAGGGCTTACTTTTTGTAACCATTTATAAAGTTATCATGTCTTATCATAATTTAAAGGCATATTATGTGATCTTTTCCAGATAGCGCCCTCTATTCATTATTTTTTTTAGAAAGTAGATTTTCTTGCAGATTTACATTTCTGATCATAAATCATACATACATTCCAAGTTACAGAGCGATACGATTCCTAATTACCTCAAAATCATGGTTTTAGAGTGAATTTAGAGTAAAAATATAAACTGTCGGAGTTATCCGACAGTTTATTTTCACTCTAAAATCATGATTTTGAAGTAATTAAGAATCGTATCGCCCTGTAACTTGGAATGTATGTACGATTTATGATCAGAAATGTAAATCTGCAAGAAAATCTTCTTTCAATTTTTTTTTCGATGTTGAGGGCGTTCCCTGGAAAGATCACATAATATACCTTTAAATGACAACATTTTAAAACTCGTATCCTTCGTACAGGGTGGTATTCGCATCAAAATGCAAGTTTGGGATGTGGACCCTAATAATGCTGATGATCTAGTAGATCGATACTATAAGAACTTGGTACAGCGAGCTGATAGAAATAGTACGGTAGCTACTTCACAGCGATATACATTTACTGGGCGTGGATATTCCACGTAAGTATTCGTATAACTTAAAAATCTCCATATTTCTGCGCAATCAGAATAACACTAATAACCAGAAACGCCTTAAATTAGTTACTTAACGACCCTGTGTGCAATTCGTATTAATATAACGATCTAACCGATCAGAAAGTTACGGCGCGTTTTGAGTGCTTTAAACATATTTCTCGTAAGCATGGTAAGAAATAAATCTTCAAGTTACGACAAATCGTTAGTTAATTTCACTTCATGTAGATGCTACATCTATAAGAACTCTCTGTAGTTTATGACAGGTTCAGAGCAGTCGTCGAAAGTATTAGGTACACCGTTACATTAATTGCTCCAATACAAGTGAAGACCATCAAGCGCAGGGAACCATCATCTGTTACGTCAGTTCCTGGTCCAATCACAGGACTGGTGTTATTGTTCTCATGAAAACTAATCGCATCCACGATGGGTTCTAATAAACCAATTTAATTTTAGCTTAGATGTGCAGGCCTACTTAAGATAACTAAAGACAAACACTTACAAGTTACAACGCTTTGTAGCTTGATGTTGAGCTTTATAAAAAATACTCCCCTACTTTTCACAGAGGCAGTAACCACAACATAAATGTTCTGCTTTTGTCTTTTGTTCAATTTTCAAAGTTAAGTCACTATGGAAAGGCAGTCTCATACACCATGTTTAAGAACTTTAAAGTATATAAAATAGTAAACAGATATTTCCTTCACCTGTTGTTAATATTTCACAGCACAACAGCAGAGCTTAAGGTTTATTGCGATCCAAACTACTTCGGGCCTCTATGCAATGTCCTGTGTATTCCCCAAGACACTGCTTCAGGCCACTATGAATGTGATCCTGCAACAGGAGCCAAACTATGTCAGCCCGGATATCAAGGCACGGATAGTTTGTGCGTTACTGAAACTGACGAATGTGCTTCTTACCCCTGTATCAATGGTGGCAATTGTACGGATTTATTCGATGGATATACGTGTCTTTGTGAACCAGGCTGGAAAGGTAAATGTATTTTTAACAAAGAGTAGCCTAAACACATTGTTGATCTGCAATTTGGGTTAGTTGTTCATTTCCGAAATAGTACCCAGAATTTACATTATTTTAACTATTGAGCATGCGCACAATTCTTCTCATTTGAGAGTGTTCAGTATTGTCAGCACAAACTTTTGAAATGCGTATTCATTGTCATATAGGAATCAAAATGTAAGAATGGTCTGATTATATTGTTATGCATATCAAACTCTACCTGAGAACATAAGGAGCAACAAATAATCAGACCATTTTTACATTTTGATTCCTATATGACCTTTGACCTTCGATAGCGGCCACCCGTACAGGCTGCGACACGGCAGCAACTTTAAAAAAATTGACTCTTGGCACCCAACTAAACTAATCTGATCATCAAACCTTTTGTACCTTCTCAGTTGATTAAACCTTCTGGGTTCCCGGCCTATATGGTCCTGTGTTATAACTGGTGTACCCAAAACATGCCAAATGGTGGATTTGGGTTGTGTTCTGATCCAATAATGCGAACCACACGAAGTGGACATAGTGGAGCAGAAGGATTCCAAAACATAAACATTTTTTGGATTTCGTAAATACCCCTTTTTCGCGGAGACTGATTCCTCAAATACCCCCTATTTTAATGATCTAACGGTCCTTGATGACACCCAAAATATACCCTTCTTTTTCCTTGATATTATGAACATGCATGGTTATCAACTTTTGTGTTTAGTGGGGGCGGGACCGGGCACACTTTCATAAATATGGCACAGTTCATTGATTTTAATTACGATTAACTTGTAATGTTCTTAATAATGTACCAAATGTGATCATTTTTGCTACACAAACAATGATTTTATCGCTATTTTTAGAAAAAAATTTTGATTTAGTATCGACTAGACTATACTTTTTTGGCCTCAATCAAGCATGTATCATCATGTTTTATATAGTAAAGTGTACAAATCGAAGCAACAATTCTCATTACAACTATCATATTTATCATGTTTATATTCATATTAAAATTAATTTAATCATTCATTAACATAGGGGCCTAAGATCGTTTTAATTTCTATTTTGAGAAATAGATTTTTTTGTTTAAATCATTGCACTGCCAGCTATTAAGGTCATGAATGAAGACATTGCATTATTTGATTTTATAATCTAATATATATACTTCATCACGGTAAAAATGGTAAATGGTGATCGTTAAATCCGTTTTCTGAAAATCAAACTCGTTTCTCTTATCAAATATAAAGTCGGGCATCAATGTTTTGGTATGTAATTAAATCTTAGTCCGGTCAAACGAACGGTTACAAGAAGCAAAGTCACAAAAGTTGTTAAATTCTAAAATTAGCGATAAAATCGCTGTTTGTGGACCAAATAATGTCAAATTTGGCATCATATTCTTTAGAAAATTACGAACAATCCACTTACTTCGCCATCATGGCTGCCAACTAACCCTACCTCAATGTATTCAGGGAAAAACAAACTTCTCGCAAGATTCTAGCGCTAGGTTGACATCCAGAAATCGATCTTTGCGTGGGTTAGAAATCGGCAAAGTCACTTATTGAAAGCGATACCTGCGTGCTGTTGTGGTGACGTGATGACGATCTGCTGTTTACAACACGTGAGATCGGTTGCTTAGTTGCAGTATTTCTAAATGATTTGTCACCAATTAGTAGATTGTCAAACATATGACTTTCCAGTAATTGTCTGTATGCATGACGTGGCCCAAAGGTACGCTCATGCTTTCATCAAAAGAGGCTCAACTTCCTGATCAGTAATCTGGCAATTACCATGATTACCAAAGATTCAGTTGTATACTTGACGGGTTCATCTCTGCACAATGTTTCCCCACGATTTCCCCCTTTGCCTTGGGGAGATAGCTTCGTTCTGACCTTGATAATTCACATGTCAAATCCAAGCAGTACAAGTATATTACAGCATATCACTTTCTATATTTCTGGTAAAAACTATGAACAATTTAATTTAATTGTTATTATGATAGTTATTCCATGGTTAAACAATGTTTCCCATATAAAAATGAGCATTACAGATAATCCGTTATTATCAGACGGAAAGTAAATGTTGACAAATCTGTGTACAGACTTCAACAAGCTCTCTAGGTTTACATTGTAATTTAATTTTGTATGAGTACCGAAGCCATTTTCAAGGTCAGCTTGATGTTATCTCGCAAAGGGGGAATACTTGGGAGTAGAGCGTGTAATGAATCGCTATACGAGCACTTACCACTTGCGTGTTAAAACCGGATAACTGTTGGAATCCAACTCCATATGCCTTCCATTTACTTTAAGAAAACGATACGAAGAATCTAAGTCATAAATTATCTTAGAGATTAGCAAAAGATATATCAATGGTATTATATTATATGGCATATAAGACGACGAATCTAATGACGGTTAACGCCATTTACACACCCATATAAGTGTAAAAGATACTACTTGAGCAATGCTCTAACTCTCAAACTCGAAGATCTCATAAGATGTGTTACTGTTCAGAAGTAGGTCTAGGTACTTGATTTGTTGATGTACTACAATATTTGATCCTTCAGAGGACTCAGAATCCAATAGATCGTGTCAACTCTAACCTTTCCATTCAGCAGCGTTTTAACATGAAGAATTTTGGGAATATGTCCCAGATACATGAATGTACTCATCCAATACTGGAACACACATCGTTCAATACTGGTCCAAAGTCAGTGATCCACTATCGGTCGAAACTAGCTGCAAGTATGAATTGTTTTCCAGTATTGCGCGATACCGGAACACCGACCAATACTGGTACATTTCTATGTTCCAGTATCGGTCGATACTGGAACATAGAATCGTTCCAGTATTGTTTAGCAAAATATATCTTTGAACTAAGGGTCATCTTTCACCCAATTTATAAATGAATGAAAAGAAAACAAGTTAACCCAAATCCGCTTTCTTATAAGGCACATGTACATAAAGTACATATACAGCGTGTATCAAAAAGAACGCAACACTTTTTGTCGAGAGCTGTACGGTCACAGTAAAAAACAAATCACTCTAAAACTTATATATTCTGTTAGGTCTACTTATTGGCTATCACATAGTCAAATTACAACGATATCGATTATTTGTTCGCTGAGATATTAAAGGTATAAGTAGAGAAGTGCAAAACACGTTTTACATCGTTCGTTCTAAAAACTTGTATTTTCCTGTCCGATTAGTGTTATGGATTAACAGTTTAATAACGATGTAACTTTAATGTCTGGAATGGTTTATCTTAATTTCCTTTTGTTTGAGTAAGGTGGTACATAAAATTATTGAACCGTGTAATCTGATAATCATTCGAGCATTTGAATACGTCAATCACCCTTTTTAAGTTCTGAAGCACCGATTGCTATGATCGCCACATAATATCTATGGTACGTTCTTTCATAAATTAAAGTTCATAATCGATGCATCTTAAAACAAGGACAGCATTTTGAGGGTCGAGCAGCACCATAATGTCCCATTCCCATTCACAACACACTAACAATGACTGATTCATACAAGACAATTAGGCCTACTACCTTTACTGGACTATTCCATTTGTTTACTGTTTTATTTATGACATTAACGAGAGAAAAAGAGAGAGGATTTGCAAACAGACTTTGTAATCTGGATTTTCAAATTGTGTCATTAACTATATCAACTAATTTATTGCCAGATTTAATTAATATTGATATGATACTGTAATAGCCAGACATTTGATACCTTAAACATATCATTTTCTTCCTAGAATGATGAGTTTGATTCCAATTATTTAAGTACAATGAGTTATTAAAGTGTCTTGCTAATAATTATTCACCTGACAAGAAAATCAGGCATACAGGATAAACGATGTAAAACGTGTTTTGCACTTGTCTACGTGTATCGTTGATATCTCAGCGAATCAATAATCGATATCGCTGTAATTTGACTATGTGATAGCCAATAAGTACACCTAACAGAATATATAAATTTCAGAGTGATTTGTGATTTGCCGTAATCAGAGAGCTCGCGACAAAAAGTGTTGCGTTTTTTTTGATACACCCCGTATATTTCACTTCGTCAAAGATCGTGGCTATGTTCAAAAACGGACTTATCTGCCTGATTTCATCACATTTTGTTCTACAGCCTTAAATAGAATAATTAGATTATTAGATTCCATCCAATGTTCTACAAGACTGTCAGAACGCAAATCGAAAAGGTAGTGAAGCCGCAGCTTCTACAATATCTTCTTCAATTATATATCAAATTTAGAAATCACTTAATATATGTTGTTTTAGCATCAACATGATCAGTCCTTTTCTATAACCAGGGGTTGTTGTTGCCCTCTTCTGATATCATTTTGTCTGTCGTGCTAAAACGCTCAAATAAATTGTTCCGTTACCGAAGGGTAGGCATATTGAACTACCATCGATTGCACTTTTTATAATGCTATCATTTATGTTGCTCATCATTATCGGTCGTCCTTGGACGGAATAGTGGAAGCAGCTAACACATATTAGTACCATGTAGCTCTATTCATCATGAGCTGTGAAATATCGCTTAGATCAAGACCCATGTCCTTTGCAATGCTGTCAGGATAGTTGATGTTTTTCTTGCCACGGTTTGAATGGCCATATTTAGGAGTCCATAACATCAAGTGGGAGATAGGCTGGTCCTTAGTGCGTATGCAGTGCCCTGCAAACTGTAGACACCTCTTTCTAAAAGTGACTGACAGAGGAGGGATGTCGACAAACACCACTCTGTTTGTTTGGTGGTCTCGCCAGCTGATGTTGACTCTTTCGAAGTAGCATCCATCAATTATATCCTAAAACCTTTGAATTACCGTCCATATAGTAGGATACTTTCTACACATGCCCTGAAAAACTTGAATTTGATGTTTCTATCAAGTTGTGACTTCCAGATTTTTGTCCAGTTTGTTGAATCTGATAGTGACGATCCTTGATACTTCAAATCCTTAATTTTATCAAAATCAGAGCCATTCAGAGTTTGGACATTGGACAGTAGGTATATGTTGCTAATAATGTTTCCAATATCGAGTAATACTGAAACATAACGTTTCCGTATCGACCGATACTATGTTCCAATATCGGGCAATACTTGATCAAAACTGCTCCAGAATCAGTCGATACTGGAACACATAAAAGGTTTGATACCGTGAACACATTTTGGTGTTCTAGAATTATCTGATACTGAAACAGTAAGATCGTAACAGAATCGAACGATATTCCAGTTTTGAACGATACTGGTATACCAGTAACAACTGGGAACTAAATTACACTTTTTCTGATTTGATCCTTATTCTGATGTTTTTGATTTGTTCCTACAATGATTATATGTATCATGTGTATGTCGATCGAAGAAGACTTTCTCATTTTCTTATGTTACTCTTATCCAATTTACAGGTTTCAATTGCGAGGTGAACATTAACGATTGTGCAAATGCTCCATGCCTAAACAATGCCACATGCGTAGACGGTATTGGTAATTATACATGTCTGTGTCAACTTGGCTTTGATGGCTACAATTGTGAATATGAAATAGATGAATGTGCCAGTCTTCCTTGCCAGAATGATGCTGAATGTGTAGATCGTATGGGAAGCCATCAATGCATTTGTAAACTAGGATTTACTGGTGAACGATGTGAAATTAACATTGACGAATGCGCTTCAATGCCCTGTATAAATGGCGCCACCTGTGTTGACGGAATAGCTAACATGACTTGCGAATGTGTGCCAGGATATGTGGGCGATTTTTGTGACATGGAGACGGACGAATGTGCCAGTTTTCCATGTAAGAATGGCGGCAATTGTACCGATCTAGGAGCGGGTTACATATGCTCATGCGTAGCAGGATATGACGGACTTAACTGTCAAATAAACGTTAACGAATGTGCAAGTAACCCATGCTTGAACGGTGGAAGATGTAAAAATCTTCTGGATAAGTTTGAATGTTCCTGTACACAAGGGTATGAAGGATATAAATGTCAGTTTGAATTCGACGCATGCACAAGCGCGCCCTGTACAAACGGAGGCATTTGTCAAAATAATATGGGACGGTATTTCTGCGTGTGTCCTTTTGGACTGACAGGTAGCGCTTGCGACCTGGACATAAACGAATGTCTAAGCTTACCATGTTTGAACAATGCCTTATGTGTGAATGAATTCGGTAACTTCACTTGCGTCTGTCCACTTGGTTATGGTGGCGTGTTTTGTGAAGAAGAGATCAACGAGTGCAACAGTATGCCTTGCCAAAATGAAGGGTACTGTATCAATCTACTCGGCATGTATGAGTGCTCGTGTGAACGCGGATTCATCGGTGTAAACTGTGAGATTAACGTCGACGAGTGTGCCAGCAATCCATGCCTTAATAACGGCACATGTATAGACCGCATTAACAGCTACATCTGTTCGTGTCCTATTGGCTTCTTCGGGATCACGTGTGAGACACAGGTTGACGAATGCGCTAGTAGACCGTGTTTGAACGGCGGACGATGTATCGATATCATAGGTGGATATCGGTGTCAATGTAAACCAGGATACGGCGGCTCAGCTTGTCAAGCAGACGTCGATGAATGTGCTAGTTCACCGTGCCTGAATGGAGCAACATGTATAGATGTCGTGAATGGATACCGATGCGTGTGTCCACCTAATTACAGTGGTCCTGCCTGTGAAACATCAACCATTGTGCAACTAACGTGTAGCGCGTCACCATGTGAAAATGCCGCCACTTGTGTTGATAGGAAACGAGGATTTGATTGCGTATGTGTGCCTGGATACGCAGGATCATTCTGCGAGGTAAGAGATGCTGAAAGTGTCCACAAATATCACGAAAAGGCCTGCGAAGAACTGCCGAAGTTAACATTGCAACTTCACAAAGTTATTGGTATTTTAATAATGCCAAGTCCATTTTTCTGTGTATTTAATGTTTTCGGAAACTAAGTGCAAATAAGTGTAACTTTGACAAAACAATTTCGACAACGCGATATGGGCATTTTATTGTTTTCGGCAAGCTTTGAAATTTTGGATTGAAACGGCCATTATACCTTGATATGTGCATTGAGCCGTGGATTTGTTGTTGGTATAAAGCGTAGTTAATCTTCCCTAAAAATGGAAGAAATCGACTGAATAAGCTAAATGTGCCAAGTGGTGTAAGTTGACCGCGTTTTCGCCATTCCAATAAGATTTACACAGTTAAGACATGAATATTACTGTATCATGATGAAATGGAGTGAGAGTTTGCAAGCAATGCATTGTTGTGCCTCCAATCTATTACAGGTTACTTGCATAATAAATGAGCCACTGGTGGTTAAAACACTGTAGATAAACAAATAGTTCAGATGATTTTACTTCACATACTAAAAATATTGCACGAATAATATGTTCTGAAGACACTTTGTTTCTTGATATTTGCACTTAATGTCGTTCACATTTGTACATTCACCTTAGAACAAGTTCTGACGCGTTCATATTCCTGTCATTGCGCATCGGCCGATCAGCAGATACAAGTTGACATTGCTTCAACTCGCGCACCGACATCCGCCGACGTCAGCTGATTCATAACGACGAGAGTATGAACATGTCAGAACTTGCTCTTAGGTCTGCCCGAAGCCTTACGAAAACAAAAACGGAGAGAAACTCCACTTCGTTACGTAATTGAGAAATACATAGGACTAAGATGTTGATCACGTGACTTAACAAGGAGTATAACTATAGAATTATGAGAACTCAAAGCGAAAACGAAAGCAACAACAACAAAATCTACAAAGGTGAAATGGTCCATTTAAAATAAATAATATCCAAGATATTATATTAACGATGTGTTCTAACATTGCCTTTTATTTTATTGCAGGTAGATATAAATGACTGTGCCATCAACCCTTGTAAGAATGGTGGTACTTGTCTTGATGGGGTGGATGCATTCAAGTGTCTTTGTCGCCCTGGATACGACAGACCTCCCCTATGTGATGGTCCTACCATTGTAGATAATACTACCGTAGTCATACCAACAATGTCCAGCAACGGGTTCTGTGCCAGTGCTCCGTGTCTCTCAGGACTCTGTCAAGAAAAACCGGATGGAACGTTCCAGTAAGTTTGTTGTGTGCTTACATTGGTCAGTCCGTGCGGACACATGTTTGGGTCCTGATCAGTCAGCTCCACAACGGGAGCCCGTTCGGCTTGAGGGCGGGCTATTTAGTGACGCACTACCGTCAATTTTTGGATCAAATGACGGGAGTCCGTCTTCCGCTGAGATTACGAATAAGTTTGATATTTCAATAGAGGGCGGGGTAGGGTACGGGACTGCGTTATCACGGAGACGGTCTCCCGTCACAGAATACAACAACAACAAATATATGCTGCAGATTTTCAACCATAAAATAACTCTCTTATCAATGGGATAACGTTAACAAATTAATCACTATACAATACTAAAAGGCATAAATTTAACGTACAAATTATCACACTTACCCTAAAAATTCGTTAAAATGGTGTAAACTCCCCTTGAAAATGGGAGTCTTTTTGCGGTATATAGAGTCCAAAATATGTAATTTCGAACTATATTGCGAGATGTTGACGTCAAAGGTGAGATTAAATCATCAGACTAGCTGCCGCGAGGAATTCAGGTACCTAGGCGTCCCTAAATTTGTTAAGATATTTATTTGTATGCAAATATTTAGGGTTGAAGTGCGACAATGCAATGATTGCACAAATTGGCGGGAACACGTTACCACGGTGACGCACACCCGTCAAATTATTAGCGCCCTCAAGTGGAACGGGCTCTCGTTGTGGCGATAACTGGTGAGTGGTGATGGGACTAGACTTCAGTAAAATTCTCTGACCAGACAACAAATGTGTCTATTATAATTAAGCATGTCTGGTATCCTTAGTCATCCTGTATATAGCGCGACGTAAAATATAATCTACTACTGTTAGCATGGTGAGTGCTATGTTGGGTCGTTGTTGATTCGTCAGGATTGGTGATAAACATGAGAGAAAGGTTCATTGTATCTAATCCAATTTCCACTTACTTTTTATTGTGGACGTTTCGGCAAACATTGTGCCTTTATCAACACATGATAGGTAGTGAGTGATTACATACTGCTATCGACGCTATTTGGAAGCTTAGGGAAGACGTCAAAAATTGACCGCCGGTTACGGGCGGTTCCGCCCGGTTCTTTCAGGTCAAATGTTTTACTGGTATATGAATATTCGCGCATGCAACACTGAACAACCGCCGGTTGACTTAATGCTGTAACCGGACCAATTTACACTATCAATCTGTAGTGCGGTCATAATAGCTCTCTCTATAATCGTTCTATAAAAAAAACCATTCATAGACTTTCGGTATTAATTTTTAAAGTTAATTGAGCTATAAACAGATTGAAAAAGCCAACCCCAGCGAAAATCAATAGCTGTATTGTACTGGTTGTCAACTGAGACTTAAGAGCCCATACTTCAAGATGTTATTGCTCACGCGTGTGACGAGGCACTATCAACCGGTCGTGTTCACCAGAGTGTAACTATTTGACCTCATTATGTGTGTATATTATAACAGACGACACGTTTTGTGAGAACCGGGCGGAACCGGCGGTTGCCTGGCGGTCGAGTTTTGACGTGATCCCTTATGAACTATTGCTATCTGGAGAAAAAAATCTAGAAACTCCTGAGTCGTCGCCTAGACTAAGCGACGACTCTGGAGTTTCTAGATGTTTTTTCTCCAGATAGCAATAGTTCATCAAAAATATGTGAAAGATGATACTGCCCCTCGTCACAATTTATGGTGGTGGGCCCCTTCTTTCTTATGTTCAACTACTCAAATTCATCCTTACTAGTACATATTTCGTCTTCAAAGGAAAAATCTACAGTCAACTCTTTGGGACAGCAATAGGCAGCCCAGTGTCACCAATAGCAGCCAACATATTCATGGAAGCCCTAGAACCAACAGGCCATAGCTACTGCACCCATAGAATGTAAACCCAAACTCTGGCTACGATACTTTGACGATATCCTGTAAGAAGTACAGAAGGAGAGTGTGGACGAGTTGACGGACCACCTGAACCAAATTGACAAGTCGGGATCCATCATATTCACGTATGGAAAAGTAACCGACGGACAGAGCCCATTCCTGGACACACTAATTGTAAAGAAAGGAGACGGCACAGTAGAACTGTTGGTATACATGAAGCCGACTCACACAGACCAGTACCTCAATTACGGGTCTCATCATCCATTACACCAGAAATTAGGAGTCATATGGACACTTTATGATCACATGAACAAGGTCATCACAGAAGATGCAGACAAAAAACAGTAGAAAACAATGTTAAACAGACTTTCGCAAATTGGGGTTATCCTAAGTAGGCTTTTGAGAAGATCAAAGACCAAATGACGACACAAATACCCAGACCCAAACGAGACGCGAAACAAAGGCTTCGTGGTTCTACCGTACGTCAAAGGTGTATCAGAGAGGGTTTACAGAGTGATGACAATAATATCACATTTCTACAGCTATGAAGCCACATTGCACCTTTCGCAGCCAACTGGTACACCCTAAAGACAAACGCGATCCGCTTAACACGACGCATGCCATCTACGACATTCCTTGTAAAAACTGTAAACTCAGTTACATCGGTGAGACAGGGAGAAAATTTGCCACCCACTTAGAGGAACACAAATCAGAGGCGGAATAAGTAAGCAAGTCAGTGTCCACGAGAGTGTCCAGAAAGGCATCACAATCGGTAGTCCATAAGTCGGCCATCACGGACATGACATAAATTGCCCGCTTAGGAGCGCTATTAATTCTGTCTGGTAAACCTATTGTTATCATTTACTACGAGAGGATTGCCTGGTTTTATATTTAAATTCGAGGCGTGTACGAGGGGTACTTCTTGCTAACTGCATGGGTGAGTTTCCATTATGTTGCCAATTACATCCACGCTCATGCGTTTAAACTACTCAATGGGCATTGCAATACAGCCGGTTGGTGCACGCGAGAATTATGTCATAGAGCAACCACCTTTGATGGAAGGCGAATATTTAAATTTGGGCCGGTTTTTAGGGCAGCAATTTATAGCGCTGCTTAGCGGGCCTGGTAGCGTAATGCATGTAACTGAGAAGAACCATATCACCGGGTTGGGAGAGACAAATATCCTAGGCACAAAGCAGGATTGATACAAGAGATGGATTAATGAGGCAGTAGAGATTAGAAAGAAGGGGCCCACCATCATGAATCTTGGCGAGGGGCAGTATCACATTTCACAAGTTTTTGATGAACTAATGCTATCTGGAAAAAAAACCATCTAGAAAATTCAGAGTCGTCGCTAAGCAACTAGCGTCGATAGCAGTAAACTAGCAGTAAAGTCTAGAGTCGTCACTAATCTAACTAGCGTCGATAGCAGTTTATCACTCACAACCTATCATGTGTTGATAAAGGCAACACTCACAACCTATCATGTGTTGATAAAGGCAACAGTGTTTGCCGAAACGTCCACAATCAAAAGTGCAAATTGGATTAGATACCGTGAACCGTTTTTCTCAAAGATAGACAAAACGGACCTTACCGATAGACAAAACGGTTACCGATAGACAAAACGGTTACCGATAGACAAAACGGTTACCGTGAGACAAAACGGTTACCGTGAGACAAAACGGTTACCGTGAGACAAAACGGTTACCGATAGACAAAACGGTTACCGATAGACAAAACGGTTACCGTGAGACAAAACGGTTACCGTGAGACAAAACGGTTACCGATAGACAAAACGGTTACCGATAGACAAAACGGTTACCGATAGACAAAACGGTTACCGATAGACAAAACGGTTACCGATAGACAAAACGGTTACCGTGAGACAAAACGGTTACCGTGAGACAAAATGGTTACCGTGAGACAAAACCAAGATATGAATTTATAACCGTCACCCACTTAACATGTACTGTATATACCAAAACATTTTAAACCTTACGTACGTAATAATCTCATACTCATTATTAATATGATTTTTTTTTAAAGATGTCTGTGCGACCGTAGACATGTCGGTTCTAGATGCGAGACGCAGCTTCCTACTACTTCATCCCCACAGCCAGATCCATGTGCGTCTCCATCCCCATGCGTCAATGGAGGATTATGTATAGCGCAACATCCAACATACAGATGCGGGTGCAAAGCAAACTATCACGGACAAAACTGCGAAATTGGTAATGAATTATAATTCAGTGTTATTGCATTTAAAAATAAAATACCCTTATATCTGTTTATCTTCATGTGGGCATGTGTGGTGCAGTGGGTTGAGCACTGGATTCATGATCTAAAGGTTATTGGTTCGAGTCCCGCTGTGGTCATCATGTTGTGCTCTTGAGTAAGGCACTTTACCGCAATTACTCCTCTCTACCCAGGTGTATTTAAATGGGTACCGGCATTCTTCAGTGCTGGGAAGGTAACAGAATCGCTGTGGAGGAGGTGTAGCGAGCTCCACACAGCAATTTTATGAAAAGGAGTGAGTCTGGCCCTATCGCTTTGAAAAAGAGATGGGCACTCCGCTCCTAGTATTACAGAATCGACCGCCTTTACCTTTCACTATCTTTGCCAATACATGTCCGTATAATTAACGTGGTTCTCCATTTCCCCCCGAATGACAAACACCAGTAAACTGTCTCGAAAACATGTCTGTTATTGTGTTACCATGGTTACCCAAATAACGCTATTAAAGGTTACGATCCTTTACCGTGTGAATGCATACTAAATGTTAGCCTGACTTGCATTGTTTTGAAATACACTTGCAGCTACTACTTAAATACAACAATTTAAATAATTAAGTAATATATTCAATTTAGACATGAAATCTAGTGTTTCAAAGATTGGTAAAAACTTTCGGCGCGACTGCGTAATGCAACAAACATCCTAGACTAGGTACAAAATGTGCATAGTGGTGTTACGCTCTATTCCGACGTGGACTTGATTACGGTCCAGCATTGTTTCCAGGTGTATGTTGGATTTAACAGTCGCCCCAGTGCTTCCACACCTCAAAAAAAATTACCTGGAATAGAGTCTCAGATTACCTGGAATTTGATGGGATTACCTGAAATCTTCAAAATTGCTATATCCGTGCAGTGTTTGGCTGTTTAACAAATTTAATGGAGGTCATGAAGAAATGCAAGAATTAAATGTATCGAAAAACTCCGAATTCCGCATCAAAAAAATAATACGTACGGGAGATGAGTGGTTAAATAATGAATGAATCAATGAATGGTCTACACAGAGGGCGCTCATTTTGTGTTTTGAAGGTAATACAATGGATCAGGGGGTGATTGTCGCTAAGGTTGGCAAAACTGTTTAATATTATTACGTGGAACCAAATATTAATTAAAAAAAGAAGAAAAAGGGTGGATATATTATCACAGTTTTGAAATTTCCGGATTACCCGGAATTACCTGGAATTATTTCATTACCCGAACATTACCTGGAAACAACCAAAATTACCCGAATTCCGGGTAATTACCTGCAATGTGGAAACACTGAGTCGCCCCAAATTTCTTGGGTATTGTCAAATTTGCTGGGATCGATTTTTATAAGCCATCTCAGTTTTTATTTGAAAATAAAAGCAAATTGACAGGCCACGGTACTTGACATTTCTAGCGGTCACATATAGCACTACATGTAGTTATAGTCAGATGTGTCAGAAGCAACTACGGTTTTGCTACTGTATTAAATGCCCAATTACACGATCGTTTCGACGTGGTCAATTTCAACATCAAGTTGCTGTAAGCTCCTTATGTAATTCCTCACTAGTTTATCGCAAGAATGCACGAGTGATTAAATTGCATGGTTGATAATTGATTGATTTCTCTTTTGTTGTTTGATTTACTTATGTATAGACCTCGCCGCATCCACCATAACGCTCACATTGAAAGGAATAGTCCAGAATCTCACAATTCTCAGTGGTCAATTGAGCGAAGTTATCATCACATCATTTGCACGTCCAAGAACAGTTAGGGCGCCCTCTGTTGAGGTGGATATAGTTGATTCAGTAGAAATCATATCACCGACAACGAAGTAAGAATCGATGTATTCGCTTATTGTTAGAATTTTTAGTATGTTCATCATAACTGATAAACAAGCAAATGCTAGGCTAAAGCCAACTATAATCACAACTGAAAACCATAAAGTTATAATTTTATATTCAGAGCAACTAATGATATATTTTAAATGAAGGGCCTAATCTGCTTTTAGATGAGTCCTTTCAGAAAAAAACATATCAGTGCACATTTTTGGCACTTTTTGGTCAAATTTTAAAAACTAAATATTTGTATGTCAAAACTAAGAAAACGTCCAGAGGGAAGTATCTTAAGATGATTTTTGTGCAATTTCAACTTGTTTTACCAAAACAATTGCTAACAAATTTGCTACGAATGCAGCAAATTTTCAAAAAGTGATTTCAATAATCAGAATTTTTAGTGAAATTTGATACTAAAAATGGATTCTCTGGCTCATTCATATTGGTTGCACGAAACAGTACTGTAGTGTAAATGGAATGAATAAGATCTAATTTGGATTATACTTTTATATACATCATATTAATAGTTCAAAAGTTACAGCGCTTATTAAAATGTGATTAGGGTTGACAGTCCCCTTAATGATATGTTTTCTCTCTGTGTTCTGAGCTACGATATGGGGTTTTTTTCTGATAAGAATTATCCTAAAGCATATCATTCCTTCCATTAAAACATATCATAAGTTGCTCTGAATACTTAATTTGGCGCAGAAGTTCAATTGAATAAGGCGTATGTACGTAGCATTATGTAAGAGTTTCGGATACCTTATCAATATGTGCGTTTATGGTGTATGAGTGTCGGTGCACATAAATGTATATTATAAGCAAACAAATGACAAAACTCGTTCATGAATTACGGCAACAAGTCTGTAAAACATTACAAACAGGTGTTTGTAACCATAGTGTAAGACTCTTATGTCGTCTGCGCACATGTAAATCCATTTGACTTGTAAAAATGAAATCAAATTCCAGATGGGAAAACTATTGAGGGCGCTATTCCAATTAAATTACTGAATTTCTGAATTTCCTGACTCACATGTTGGTTTTTCAAAATTTGTATCATAAATTCTTTAGGTTTCTTCAATTAAATGTCCGGTGTGCTCTTCATTTTTGTCTCTTCAGATCCACCTTCGGATTCACCGATACACAGGTAACATTCTATGCCAAAGCAAACGATAATGTCATACCGGCGGCAAAACTACGTGCAATATTTGATAACTTCAATGCAAACGATATGGATAGAATATTATCACCTAACACCAGAAAACAAGATCCACCTGCCAAGAAAGTCAACACCGCACAAGAACAATCCAATTCGTCTTCGGTGAGTTTCGCCCTTATATAATTATATTACAGACAGGTTTGCACACTTTAAAGGTATATTATGTGATCTTTCCAGGGAACGCCCTCAACATCGAAAAAAAATTGAAAGAAGATTTTCTTGCAGATTTACATTTCTGATCATAAATCGTACATACATTCCAAGTTACAGGGTGATACGATTCTTAATTACTTCAAAATCATGATTTTAGAGTGAAAATAAACTGTCGGATTATCCCACAGTTTATTATTTTCACTCTAAATTCACTCTAAAACCATGATTTTGAGGTAATTAGGAATCGTGTCGCTCTGTAACTTGGAATGTATGTATGATTTATGATCAGAAATGTAAATCTGCAAGAAAATCTACTTTCTAAAAAAAATAATGAATAGAGGGCGCTCTCTGGAAAAGATCACATAATATGCCTTTAATTTGTAACAATTAGCTTCATCTATGATAGACCACGTGGAATCCTGATTAAATACCTTGATAATGGATGAACAAAGGAAGTGAGTGTGTACTGTTTAGTATTACATCTGTAAAATAATATAAATAGCATATAAAACAGTAAAATAATAACCAGTTCCTTTTTTCCACGCTAGCATCTCCGTCGTAGGCTAAGTATTAGCCGAAATCTAATGGCACAATTGGTTGTTATTTTAATGTTTTATATACATTTTCCTCGTATCTCTATCTATTTGAATCAAATCCATACAATTTGACCATCTTATTTGTTACGATTCTTGACGTTAAGTTCACCTCTTTTTACGCTTTGGAATGAATGACGGATCTTATGATACCTATATTTGGTCTTGTGTCCTTTTTGAGGTACAAACCTATATAGCGTTAATATGGTATCCTGGATTTGTTGTATTAATATTATTTTCTTTTCTCTTCCTCTAGTTCATTCCATGGTTAATGCATTATTGGTACATCGTATCTATAGCAGCGTTATCTCTTATCATTTTATTGGCAGTCATCACTTCTATAATAATCTGCAGGTCAGTAGTAGTACTATAGTATTACAATCATAATCTTAACACTTTCCACGCGGCAGGCGTCTGCAGACGAACTTCCCAAATTCCACACGGTTTGACAAATGTCAACATTATTAAATTTCATTACCATATTTAGAATCACCATGAGAAATGCATTGAAATGTGTACAAACATGCCTAGTATTGATTTAGTAATCCTTGAGATAGACTTTGAAAGTTGGGAAAGGTTTCTGAAAAATCTGTTTTGTATTATGGTAAAACTAATCATGCTAATAGCCGCTTGGAAAGTGTAAACATTTAACGTAATAAAGATTGATTCGCCATGCTTGCTGACCAAACAAATCAAAGATTCCAGATGCACATCGAGATTTATCCAATGGCTGTTGTCTTGAATTAAGTGACAACGTCTATTAAGACCATAGTCCGTCTAAAATTATAATAAATTAGTATTTAAAGGTATATCAATACATAGCTTACATTAAAATATAAATGAAACTCAAATACAGATGGCCTTTTCAGATATTCAAGTTTCTAAATAAATGTCAACGACGTTGACAATGGTTTAGAGGCAGACATGCAGAGTTGCCAGACAATGGAAAGAGACTGATAACTGATGATGAAGATGGTCTTGATATGACGATTTGTGCGGCCGATTGAGGAGTTCAGATGTTTTAAAAACTGTGAATGTTAACATGTAGGGGAGATGCGGGAGAGTTGAGCCACCGGGAGAGTTGAACCACCCCCTATAACTCGAAAAGTAGTAACTTACTAAAATTTATATTGGTATATATTGTTATATAGCATCAATACGACATTCTTAGTGTTAAACTCTACTGTCATGTGTGCTCAGTATCAAAGATACCTAAACAAAATCATTTTTTTCACTTTTGAGTGAAAAATAGAAAAATAAATGTTTTGTCTTTTTTCCCATAGCAAGACTTAGAATATAATAGCGGTAATTTGTTTATTGAAGGGGATATATGTGACCATTATTTTAGAGAACTATTGTAAACTACCAAAAGTTCTACACCAGACAGGATTGGGTTATTTACAAAATGGTCACCATGAGGAGAGTTGAGCCATTGGTCATGGGGAGAGTTGAGCATAGGGAAAACATGTAGTAACATTTTGATTTTTGGACTTAAGGTGAAAAATGTATAATAAATGAGAGTAAATGTTATTTTGTGCCATGATAATAACAATTGAGCACCATATTTACTTTAAGGATTAATAAATCAAAAGTTGAAAAAATATGATTTTGTTTTTTCACCAGCCATTGACTTATCATGCTGGCTCAACTCTCCTGTAATGGTGGCTCAACTCTCCTATACTGTAGGGAGAGTTGAGCCACTTTATCAATTTTTTTCAAACCTTTTGTATAAATAAGCCTTAACTGCTATCCCAACTGTTATTGTTTCATAACGAAAACAACACTCTAAAGTTTATCTTACACTAATTTTTTACAGGTTTGTACTTTTCTTCCGCATATGGTGACACAAAATATAAAAAATGGCTCAACTCTCCCGCATCTCCCCTACATGTATCATGTTCATGTATCATATACCCAGTGTTCTCATTATGGAAGCTGAATTCAGTGTTAACTTCTATTGAATCCTATAGTTATGATGTGTGTAGAATCAATTAACCTCTATTAGTTTACCGGTTACATAACGAAATCAAGCGTTTTGATTCCCAAACCTTATACTGGATAAGCACAACCTAAAATTCATAATGATCAAACCATAAACCATCAAATATTCGTCTTTATTTTTGATACAGAAAAAAGAGGCGATATCCTGGCGAGGTCGATGCTAAAACTGACATAGATATCTTTAGCAATCCTGTCTACGTGGCTTTTAGTGCAACTGAACCGGATTATGAATTAGACGAAAAAGACTCAGAGAGCACACCATTAAAAGCTGAGATGACTCAAGCTGATAAGATCAGAGACAATGAGGAGGAAGACATAATAACCAATAACCACACCACATTCTTTACAAGCCCCATAAATGATGATAATAGCTAGTTGCTAATGAAGATAGAACTGTGTATAGGAATCAAGTTAAATTGGGAATATTTGGACTAAAAGAGGCCCATCCATTCTGGGCATACTTGGACTAAAAGAGGTACATCCATTCTGGGCATACTTGAACTATTTAAGAGGTCCATCCTGGCTTTAAACATTGTTAAAGGGGATGTCCTACTATCCTACTCCCGGATACTACTCACAGAGCATATGGTCTTTTTGTAAGTTTGAAAATCAGACTTGGCGATCACGAAGTTGATACACTCATCTGGGTACAAACAATGCTGTGTAATTACGTCGTTTCTCTCCTGCAGCATTTACAAAGGTTGACAATGTGTGTACATCTGGAACTAATCGTTCCTGACTCATGATAATTCATCGGTGTAGTCTACACAAATTGAGTGGTCAGGCGAATTAAATTTACATTATTAATAGTGCTTCGTGCAGTATTTGAGCGTATTCTTGCTGTGGCCATATTACGATATTCCAGCATGTATCTGCTGAGTAAAATGTACCTGTTTGTGATGAAATCTGGCTGAATGATTCTCGACTGTGAAATTCTGCAACACCGGTTACGATACACACATACCGGCCTAAACTTGACTTTAATGACATAGTGCCAACGCACTACTACCAAATTAGATTCATAATAATGTAAGACATTGAAGTAAATTTCATCACACACAATAAACGCCTGTAAGTTTTTTCAGCTTTTAAACCGAATCACTTATTCTCGCTGTTCCCTGTATGTGTAACTGTAATCATACCAACCAAATGTTATTAATAATCTGAATGATAGCAACATTGATTTAATCACAAAATGCTTGACAGAATATGAACAACTGAAAAGACGCGTGATTTGCTGGTTGATATAAACTAGACAAACGAATCCTTGCTTATTGCATGGAATCAGCTCATGATGCCTATAATCTATGTGCTCGTGACAATCTTCAGATGAATTCAGTCCCAAATCACTAGTCATTTATCATGTTTACTGAGTTCGAATGATATAAATCGCTTGGAAAAATTATGTGGTTCTATATTACTATTGGTTGGCTAGTTGGTTAGGCGGGAGTCAAACATTTTAATTTTTTGTTTGAACTTATTGAATTCGTATATAGCAGAAACGTCGTTAGGTGTTTGTTTTACAATCTGCTTGCGTTGCTGAAATATTAAAACAAAAATTGGCCAAAAAGTAGTAACTAACAACTGAAGTGTCAATCAATCAATAGGTGTTTTTCCATCATACCAACAAAGTCAAAATACGATGATAATTTAACAATGTATATGATAAAAGCAATTCATACACTCTTAGTAGTGTCGAACCAATCAGAATGCAAGAAACTAAAACAAGCGGAGTGCATTGAAAGTGTCTAATGCGCTCCGCTGTGCGCCGTTCAATGCGCGCACCACGTGCTTTGTTTTGATTCGTTGTTCAGGCACGCGGGTTCGCCGATTTCACTGCGGGTGATAGCAAACTTGTTAACATGTTTTTATTCGTTATTACATAGATCAAAATTATGCTCAAATTTTGAATTTGATTTGTATACTGTCGTGTATGAATTAGGTCAGTACATGTACATGCGTATGTTTTGTTCCTCGAAAAATTGACAAATCAATGCACTTGCGCAAATGTAGATAAGCTCGCAATAGCACTTCCCCTGCGGGGTCGTGCCATTATTCACACATCAACATAAGCGCGCGTGCATTGATTTGTCTAATTCCTCTCGAAACAACACATACGCAGTTATTAACCTATAAATCTCTGGCGATATAATACGAAAATAGTCCTCAATTAGGAATTTGGCCATCTTTGCGAATTAAAACAAAAATCATATGAAATATATTACATTTTGGCATTACTTCTTTTTGAAAAGAAAATCAGTTGGATTGTAAATCGTCCTCCTCAATGCACTATTTTGTTCGAAAGAAGAAAGAACGTGATTTTTTTTCTTCTTAAAAGCAATACCATCATTACTTCGCTTATTTAATAAGCACAATTAACCAAACAAATACACGTGCCAAATTAAAAATCACGTGTTTTCTTTCAAGTGAACGCAAATTTCGTAAACTTCAGACGTTTTGCAACAAGCTTCCTCGTATCCCAGGTTAGATTTTGAAGATTGTCTTTTCAAAATGTTAGTATTCAATTACGGATCACTATATTATTTATGCTAATGTTATATCTGTAACATTACTAATGTACGATATGTAAATAATACAATATTGTATAAAATTGTCAATGACTTGTGAATGTAAAACAGTGTTTTGTGATTATTGTACTAAACAAAGTTAACCCACAAAAACTGGGTATTAGCGAATAGTCTTTTGAATATTTAAATAGAATGGTGCACGTAGTTTAGACTTAATACGTTTTTCGCACAGTTAATAAAAATAACAGTGAAAAGTCGCAATTGAATTAGAATTCAACCAACTTTTCCAGAAATCATAAATAGGATCACAGCTTCCCATTGCAGATCCTATGTATACAATGAAGACTAACACAGTAATAATGTTGAATTCATATCAAATATTAATTTTCTAAAACAATCTTGGAAGTTAAAATGCATGTCGAATTCAAATCAAATCGACTTTGTGGGAAGATGGGCCCAAACCATCTCTTTTATCCTGTTTTACGCTATACATAAAGCCCAATATTTTGCAATATCATTATTGACTTTAATCATCATACGCATACACAAAAATATTAAAATGTATCTTGTATGTTGATTCAAGTATGTTAACACACAAAGTATTTGAAATTCAAACTTTTTTGTCAACAACAACAAAAAACAGCTAAAAATCCCCGACAATTTCGATCGATGTTAAAATAAGATTTTATATTGGTGGTTATGGTGTAGGACTATATATTTTTGTATCAAATTTGCACTAGTTGTTTTGAATATACCTGTTTTGGATAGGCTGATAGCCATTTGAATACACCTAATTTCAACTACAGTGATTAGGCCTAGGCAACATAATATACTAGTTTCTCGTCCATATTTATTCAGCATTCCTGAAAAATGATATGCAATTTGCATATCATTTTTCAGGAATGCTGAATAAATATAAGACATTTTGTCAAAACCAAACGCCTTCCCTATCATAGCAATAAAATGGCCTTATTTTCTCTAAGTTACATAACCATTCGTACAATAAGGCACAGTGGTGCAAAATCGTCCCTGTTTGCGATAAACGTTGCGAACCTTTAAAAGGAATAGGGCAGAGGCTCTTTAAATGAGTTTTATTTCATGGTTCTGAGGGGTTGGTCACCACAACACTTGCTTAAAATGCTTAAGAAAGAAACAATGCTGTTACAAACATCTCAAAGTCTGAAACACCTCAACAACAAAAAGTTATGAATGAAATTGAAAAAAATGAAATAAAAAGGAATCGGGAGGGGACACTAAACGCTCAACATGTTAATTATTTTATTTTGCCTGCTGGTTTTTATTTTAAGATTTCAAACAGTGAGTAAAAGAAAAGTTTCCTTTTCTATTTTTTTAAAGTTGGTATTTACTCTACCTGGTGTGTATACTGTGTAGTGATGAGATAGGTTATTTACTATTTACCAACCTTGGGTAAATATCAAAACAAATCACCACTAACAATACATAATCCTATATTTGATTACCGATCAGCAACTTGTATAACCAGCAAAAAGTGACTTTACGCACCAGCTATCAAAAGTTGTTCAGAAGTTTTGTTTAGACAGTAAACAACCCCGGTAACAAGATGTTTCAACCTTACAATAATACAATTAAATTCCGTGTGTTTTGTATTATAGTAACTAATGAGAAATGCCAAGAATACTAGACTAGAATATTGTCATTTTGCGTAACGGTTCAGACATATGACGCCTTAACAGAAGCTTAGTTGTTAATCATTGGGACATTTGTTGAAGCCTGAAAATCAATGTGGTGAACATTTCATCAGAATTGAGTTTATGCATTGAAAGAAAGTTAATTAATCAAGTGACTCCAGTTTTTCGACAGGAATACAACAAGCTCTTGTATTCACAACAAGGAAGGACTGTTAATACACGAAAAGATGCGATCTTCTGCCAAAGTTCGACGTTCATCGATAAAATCCAATAAATCCGATCCAATGCCATCACTTCGACCAACCGAAGGCACAAGTGCCAAAAGCGGTAAGCGAGTTCGATTCATTGATGAGTCATTTGCGCAGGAACTGATAACTCGAGAGAAAGCTCGACTGGAACAGAAAATGCAAGCTCTTCGTATGTTACACATATTTACACCGCCAGCCGTTGAATCGAAACCAGGGGGTATATTGAAGACTTCTAAGACAGATGAAAGTGACTTTGTCAAAGTCAAATCTTCAGTGAAGCAACACAAGAAGAAAATGAAAATAGTTATTGCCGATGAAATATCAACTTTGAACATGTTGAAGAAGGAAACAAAGACAGATAGTGTCCATGTCAATGAACAAATTATCGCAAAAGATATAAAAGAACAAAAAGTCGAACAAGATCATATGAATAATAAACAGGTGGCGGACTCGGATAATGACGTAATAGATGTTATTGTGAATGCCAACAAGGAAGAGGACAATGTGGTTGACGAAAAGGCAGAGCCGCCAGATGAGCTGGCTAAATATGAACGGGAGACACCGCAACCAACAACAGACGATGGTAATATCTTATCACAAACAGACAAGAAACGTGTGGGCATTAATTACCAGAGAATAAATGAACTAGCTACTCCAAAAGGGAGAACTAAATGCTTATTAAACTCACGAAGACGGAAGTCTATCGTGATGGCTTCACCAGAGCATTTGAGATTAACCATTCCAGAGAAGTCCCCGAGAACCATTCCACAACTGAGAAACTTATCAACTGATGAGCTTGATTATATGGTACAGCCGAAGACAATTCGTGAGTTTCAGACGTTAACGCTGATGCGTCTACCTCCTCACAAACAGATTGTCACGCCTTACAAGCTAAGTACCCAGAATAGACCAAAGGGTAACGCTGAGAAGAAACACGATAAGCGATCACAAAGTGCGCAAAAAACATCTACGAAAAAGCGTTGCAGACCTAAAACCCCTTCGGTAAGACGTAAAGTTACAACACACCCACTTCAAAATCTAAGCAAAGATGAAAGTGATGAAAATGATGAAAGTTCGATTTCTAAACCAACTTTTCGAAATGCTGCTCTGGGAGTCGTGTCAATGATTTGTGCAGATAGCAAACTTCTTCCACCAAATTCCAAAGCAACACCAGCAGAGACTGATGTTACACCAAAAATACTTGCAACGCCCGTCAAACGGCCGCAGACCTCTATACTTGCAACGCCCGTCAAACGGCCGCAGACCTCTCTCGTTATAACGAGAGCCTCTGAGATACCAGGCGATAGACAGCTGCGTCTGAGACCACCACGAAGACCCGCATGGGAAGATGAACTAGAAGCACGCGCCAATGATGACGATTATGAATATGATTACCCTGAATTTGATACATGTACAATGTATAGTACTCGTTCTAGTGTGTACAGTATTAGTAGATTGAGCATGTACAGTAGCCGATCCAGTATGTCAAGAAGATCGGGATGGGGTAGAAGGAAACCTATCGATATAGAGCAACTGACAAAAGATCTTGACAAATGTACGTATTTGCGTGGTGTGGAAGAGTATAACCAGGAGCATCTAGATATCACAAATGTATTTGACAAATGAAAACTAATCTGATAGTGTGGCATCCAAACAAGTTCCTCATAAGTCCAATAGGCTTATATCATTATTCAATTATCAATATTTTATGTGGGTTCATTTTTAACACCACCGGAGAAGATATTGCAAATTGATGCTATTGACGAATTAAAGATATAGATGATCTGATTGCTGGCTGATTTTCAACTTGATGTTTTCTATTTTACATGAAAGGTCATCCTTAAAATTGTCGCATTCAATAGTTTGAGTTGCATAACTCCAATGGTTCTTATTTTAGAAGCTCAAGGTCACAAGAAATTTACCCATTGACATGAGTGAGTAGTTACACACAAACCGACGGTTGGTTAACCACACCTTTGGCAGTAATTCACCACATTTTAGCCTATAATTTCTAAATGGACCATTTCTGGCCCCTTTAAGAGTTACAGACATGATGAGAAAAATATTGGGATTCTTCCAATATCAAAATATCTTGATGATGTGAAAAAAAATCATAACCCAAAGAAAAGTGATCAGAACATACACTTTAAACAAAGTTGGTGTTTTTTTCACCCAACACGGACACATTCCCCGACCTTTCTATATCTTGGAGCCGTCAGATTGTGTAAATAGATGTATGATACATTTTCACTACTCAATGGCAATGTGCATTTCTTTTGAATACGGTGATTATAGATTAATATGATTTAACGGTCGTGACGTGGTGTTCTCAAAACAGGCATGAAAAAACGAGTCCTCGATAACCGACAGTGCCAATCTCAAACCGACAGTGCCAATCTCAACCGACACGAGTCAAATATGGGTGAAGAGGGTGTTCTACACTACTGAACTTTCATAATAAATAATTTGGGGCAACTATATAATTATTTTGGGTGAAGTCACTACACTGCAAAAAGGTTGCTTAAATATTTACTCAACATTTTACACAACGTTGTTGAAGTATGCAACCGCTTAACAGTTGCGTAAAATTTACCCAACACCGTTGGATAACATGTTTTCACCAACAGTTGAACAATTCCAGTTACTCAGCAGTTGCACAATTTCAATTACACAACAGTTGGGTATTATAAATTAACCATTTGTTGGGCATTTTGTGACTGTTGCTTAATGTGTGAATTGTTTTCATTATATATTGAGCATTTTTGTATAGCAACTGTTGCTTAATTTATCAAATATAGCCATATGGTTGGGTATTTTATTTGTGTCAAGTTTTTATTATATATTGAGCATTTTTGGTATAGCAACACGCAGTAGGCAAAATAATGTGAATTCTGGGCGATGCAGCAGAGCTACATACATCACTTCCTCCCGGTAGTGAACCGGTAACTTGTAATGGGAATTCTAGGCGATGCAGCAGAGCTACATACACTATTCCCGTTCGGTAGTGAATTTATAATTTAATTTAACATGTTATTAACCTATAGGCTTATACATGATATCTGACATCTCTTATCAATGGTGTTTTTTTCTGTGAACTGTTTGCCAAACGTCTTGCTATCTGGGTATGAAGGTATAAATAGTCCATATTATATAATACATAAACATATTTATGTGATTCTTTTGGTGCAAAATAGATCACATGACATGAACTATTCAGTATATGTCCATATCGTGTATTTTTTGGCTATAAAAATCAACTATTCAAAATTCATCGCTATAGACGTCGCTATACCACCGTTGAAATGATATTCATAAAAAATATATGTCAAACAGGGATGGCAATGTTAAACTATTTGTCAGTGTATTCCGTTTTGGATGCCAAGACAGAATAAATCTAAAGGTTGCTTAAATATTTACTCAACATTTTACACAACGTTGTTCAAGTATGCAACCGCTCAACTGTTAAGTAAAATTTGCCCAACACCATTGGATAACATGTTTTCACCAACAGTTGAACAATTCTAGTTACTCAAAAGTTAGGCAATTATATTCACTCAACAGTTGTTCAAGTATGCAACAGCTCACGAAATTGGCTTTTTTGGACAACAGTTGCCTAAAATTCACATGTGCGTAACTTGCATCAACTGTTGCGTGATTGTCATGCAACAGTTGCCCAAGTGGAATATTTTACGCAACATATTTTAGCGATAGAAACAGTTTCCACCAACATTTTAATGACATTGTTTTCGACGAATTGCTCAACGCTGGGGATTTTTTACTTTTATACAACGCCTAACTTTCTACATATATTGAATGAATTTTAATCAACACGTCAACCAACGGATGATAAAAGTACTTTTAGCAACGTATTTTAAGCAACCTTTTTGCAGTGTAGGGGCCTCCCACCTAAATTTTTCTTTTAGTATTTTGGTATTTTTAATCGCTGAAACAAAAAGAAAATCGATCTGGTCTAACGCATACCGGAATACTCGGGGGAATACTCCTGATCAGTCATAGTCAATTATAAATTGTATTTCAAGTAAGACCTTCATTTTTGTATAATTAGCTATTTGTAAGACTTATTTTTTGTTATTTAGTCAAATTTTTCTTCAAATCCTAACAGTTTAAATCTTGACATGTTGCTGTAACTGTATACCCCTAATCTAGTACAATATCAGAATTAGAAGTAACCTCAACGACCATTTTTAGTGATGAAGAATCAGAGATTAATTACAGAGAATGAAAAAGTCATTCTTAGGGAGTGTTCATAAATACCTTACGATTACATTGTGCCCGGTCTAATTTAATAACGCTCGGTAACTTAGACATATAGGGGGATCAAGAGAAAAAATTACCATAAAAGGGGGATCAAGAAAAAAATTAACTGTGTATGAGGGGCGATCAAGAAACAAATATGACTGAGGCTCAAAAATATCCACCCCCCCCCCCGCCCCCATTTATGAACACTCCCTATAGTGACAGCAAACCTATATTGGCAAAGGCACAAAAATTGGGTCATTGTTTATCCAAAGTGAAGTGTTCATTTCAACATCTTGCCCAGGGGCGTAACTTATAGGGGAACATTTCCCTCCTTGTCAGAAGGCTTGCGTCCCCCCCCCCCCCCCCATAAAATGAACTGACAAACTATGTTTATACACACAAAAATAGTCGGTTATACCTCCCCCCCCCCACGTCACAGGCCTGACCCCCTCCGCCCCCCCCCCCCTCATGCCCCCACTTCCGACTTACTTTTTTAAATAAATAAATTGAAGACCCTAGTATACGCTTATGATTTTCCCCTACAACAAAATTACCGGTATTTCTTGGTGACTTACATGATTTCAGATCATTTGTTGTGATTTGTTTTTATTAACGAATTATATTATTGCCATTACATACATACCTACCTCTCGACATAACCCTCTCCCCCTGAAATATCTACACAATCTATAATTGCCTTGGGAAGTATAATGAAATTTAAAAGAATTGAATCAGCCACTTCGAAGGTAAACCAAGTTAAACAAACATCCCCAGAACTAATTCAAACATCAATATTATTTGTCAATTATACACTGTGCCGCGAATTTCATGATGAAAGATAAAAAACAACATCAGGCTAAGTAAAATCATGATTTTGGTTTGCTTATATAGAAAAGAATATCGGTTGTTGCAAGGTATCCATCATGTTTTTGCACTTATACCGGCCAGTAAGTATTCTTTGGTCACATCATATTACACGTCCAAATTGAGTCAATCCATATTAATCGTCGACAGGGACATGGGCTCGTTCACCAAAATTCAAGTTTATATTAATTATTATGCGTATGAAGTTAGGTTATCAAAACGGTTGATGGCGGATAAATACCAGCGGAGCGGTTTTAGGGTAAAACAATTTAGTGTCAATCCGTCGTTAACCACACAATCTGTGGTTATGTAACTTACAGATCGTTAAACACGATCTGTGGTTCGTCCCATTCGCTTGATCACGTAACTTCGTACGCAAGATTTAGCCTTGAATATTCGTGAACGAGCCAATGTCCGGCATCGTCTGGGTTTGTATACATCAGGGCTTTAGCGCCCTCATTCAGTCTTGACGTGCTAGGATAGACAAAATAGCTGAGCAACAAATTAAACATGACTATTGAAAATGAAATAGACAAACTACATAAGGGATTCAACTTACACCCATAAATGATATAATTATCAGGGTGTCCAAAAATGATTCATATCGGGAAAGGTACTTTTATTTAGCAACCCATTGTTATTGGTCAAAGTGCTTATGATTCTAACATGTACATTATTTAGCTTTTTTATGAATTTTTAATTTTAAAACTTGGACGTTTCTGACAGATAATATGGATCCTTTTCTAAATGGTAATTTCCAAGTGATGTTTAAGAAGCAATTTTTGAATGCTGTGAGGAAATTGTTCTGCTTAATGCTGTTGCAGCAGTTTTGAACTTTTGGTGTGAGTTTAATCATTGAAATAGGCCTACCTGAAAATGAAAAGCAGGTTGTCACCGATTTTCAATAATCATAATGTCATGCCATATCAGAACGGGTACAGATATTTTGATGAAATTTAATAAGTAGGACACATGTTCCCCATAATTTAGTAATTATAGATCTTCTGTAACAATCTGTAATAGTGTCATTTATATATTTTTTGATCTCAAAATCGGCCACAGTATTACCT